>PVHY01018970.1:0-28260 GCA_004024945.1 Uropsilus gracilis | reverse complement strand
GAGGGAGGGAAGGGAGGAAGGAGGGAAGGAAGGAAGGAAGGAAGGAAGGAAGGAAGGAAGGAAGGAAGGAAGGAAGGAAGGAAGGACAAAAGAAAAAAAACCATCCCTGGTTAAGTATACGTGTGTCAGGGGAAGAGTATGGTTGATGTATAGTCATGAAATTATGGACCCAAGCACAGAACAATTCGCCTCTCCACTAAAATAAGGCATTCGTGGCAAATTCACAGGGCTGCCAACCATCCAGGGAGAAGCCAAAGGACTCAAGGTGGGTGTTAACGTCTTAACTGACAGGACAGAAACAATCTTTCCATGTATAATGTGACCAAAATGTGCAAAACTTGCTCTTTCTGAAGGGGCTAGTGGATTTTGAAAAAGGCAATCCAATACGGAAAATTCCAGTTTTGCCCACAGAGTAAGCGTCCTAGGCTTCATGAGATGTGGATACGTCCATAATAAGATAGCAAGAGTGACCCCCCTCTAGGAAGTGCAGACACCTGAGGGCCACCAGCTTGTGCAGTCCCACTGGTTGCCCAGGTAAGGACACCCATCAACAGGACCAAAACGTAGACCACTGCTTTCAGAAACCAAGGACAGGAATGTCTTCCATTCAAAAGACAAGATGCAGCCCTCTGCATTAGGACATTCACATAGCAGTTTAGCGAATGTAAACTATCCTTTGAAGCAGGAAATAAGTTGGTGCAGTTTTCACTGGCCAAGTCATGTGGATACAAATGATTGGCATCTCCATTTGTGAATTCACTCTTGGGCTTTTAAAGGATACTGGCAGGTGCCCGGCCCTATGGGACACACACATTCTTCACATAAAGGAAAAAGATTCCTTTAAATAAAATAAAGGATTCCCAAGTAATGAAGACAGGACTTTCAGCAATAATAAAAATCCCTCCTCATCTCTCTTCTATAAGTGAGTATCCCAAAGCAGAAATCCAAGAACCTCTATGTTACGAACTTTTATGGAAGGGACTCGCATTCACCTCAGTCTGCCACAGACTTGGCACATGGAAGGCATCAGCCGGAACTCACTGGTGAGCAAAGGTGTCAACACGCACAGGTAGGTGACTGGCTGAACACAGCAGGTAAAGGCACACAGACCAGCTCCAAGAGCCAACACAGCCTGATTCCTACCTGGAGCTCTCAAAATATGAAGATCTTCTGACTGCATATATTTAAAAGGGAATGATCTAAATAAAAACTGATGGTCCAACCCTTCGTTTTTGAAGACGCTAGTCGCTCTGAATGGCCCCGATATCAGCATGAGAGAATGCATTTTCTAGGGCTACTGACTACCCTACTACAAACCAGAGGACTTTGCTTTCTCTTCTTTAGAAAAACAATCTTTATGATAAATTAGAGTATGCCGGGTGGACAATGGACACAAGATTCCAAGAAAAGAAGGCTGTTGCCATCCTAGCAATGAGAAGACATGCTGACAGTGGCCCCCAAGACCTGGTGGATAGTCAATTCTCCAACAAGTGATGCAGAGGGGAAAGGGAGGAACAGCCTTTGAGATTTTTCTCTCCCTGACCCCACCCTTTATTACAACAGTGTGCCCTATTTCATGAGTGGTCCACAAAACCACAAAACGCTTTCTTTTTTTTGAGACTAGGTCTCACTACTTTTGCCGGTGGAACTGTAGGCTCACATTGCCCGGGATACCACAGACTCAAGCAATACCCAACCTCAGCTTCCCAGGTAGCTAGGATTACAGGCACGCACCACCATGCTCAGCTATTTTGGGAGGACGAGGTCTCACTAACTGCCCCCAGCAGAACTCGAACCCCCATCCCTGGCCCCAGCCGTGGCTTCCTAGGCTGCCACCTACAGGCATGCACCACCAAACGCTTTCTAAACATCTTCCAGCCATCACTTGTACATGGTTACTCAAAACCTTCCCCTAAATGTCAGTTTTCTGATAACTGCCAAACACTGTCTGAATGAAAAGTGATAATTTCTTTCCTCTCAAACCAAATCCAGAGCAGCTAGAGCACTGGTTTGTAGTTCACTTTTTTTTTCTCTACTCTAATTGCCAGTGAAAGAAAAATGACTATTTGTATCACAAAGGAAGACTAAACCCAATTTGAGGGTGGGGGGGAACTGAGAAATCCCAAGATTTAGTAACAAATGATGGATCCTCACATCTGGAGCTTTGACACCCAAATTGCATTTTAAATTATTGGTTCAAATGATTCTTTCTTAAAGGAAATAGTCTCTCATATATACAAACTATTTTTCAAAGCTCAAGTGACAAGATTAAAATGTTTGAAAACCTTCATACCAAAACACAGCTCTAATATGCAGTGATTTGACTAAATCACACCATTACAAAGGTACTAATTAACTAACAATCAATGAAACAGTCAACACAATCTCATAGCTGGAAGGTCTTTTGAAACACCGAATAATCAGGCTGCATTCTTTTTCTTCCAAATATTTTTCTTATTGCATAATTTCAGTTTATCTGCATGTCACTGACCTACAGATGCCTTTGCCAATCTAGTTCAATTAAGGTTTTTCAGTAAATCTTTACTTAAGTTATGTATCATCCATCTACCAAAAAGAAGCACAGAAAGTAAATCAGCATCATTCCAACTTTTCTGAGATGTCACTGAGTGACTTTATCGGAGTTGTGAGTGGTTCTAGCAACAAATTACATACATGATCCAAACCTGACCCAGTCCATTTCAGAGCAAGATTTCAAATTTCAAGAAAATTTGAAACTAATTTTTAGCAAAATTGAAGCACAGAACATGAGAGGGGGAGGAGGATACGGGGGGGAAGGGGCACAAAAGACTAAGACAACGGTTCATGTATGATAAGGTGGTGGGAGAACCCTGGGGTAGATAATGATGTCAAATAAAATAATATAAATCAATAAATAAAAACAATTAAAAATAAAATAAATTATTAAAAAAAAAATGATTCCACAGTGCTGGTCCATAACTTAGGTAAGATACACACAAGTTCATCTTTGTTAAAAATGAACTTCAAGCAATGTCTGCAGGTTCCAGAATGGAAATCAATGTCTGGCATATGAAGAAACAGCACAATTAACATAACCATGAAACACAATCAGGAAAAGACTTTCTTTCCAAAAGAAACGCAAAACATTCTGTAGAACTGTAGAATCCCTTGCACTTCCAATGTGAATAGGCCAGTGATAAAGAGCTCATAGACTAACAGGGCTGGGACAAAGCTGAGGTTCAAAGACACGGAAGGATGAAATGAATGAACGAACAGACTGGGGCCCAACTCAGAAGATGGACTCACTGTCACCATCGTGAGTTTAACAGGATGCCCGCGGAACACATGCAGAAGTGTGCAGCTGAGCTGATGGGGCTGTGGGGGAAGTTTTAACCCTCAGGCTTCCCCTTTTGGAGAGAACCTGGTAGACTATCTAGAGGCCGCAGGAGAACGGCTTTCGAAATGCGATCATTTTTCTTCAAAGTAGATTTCCTGGAAATGAAGTGTACTCTGCAGAAGGAAAAGTTGCCAAGAACTCGCTGGCAGAAGCAAAGAAGCCTGCTCTGGGCTGCAGCCTCTCTCGCTGGGAACGAGGCCTGGGGAAGCGAAAACAAGCAGGAAAAATCTGAGCGTGGATAAGTGGATCATCTTCCCTTTTACCTCCATGGCCTCCACCCAACTGCAGAATCAGCCCAGATGATGGAACGTACTTTTTAAATCCTGTGTTCTACATGCTGATGTCCAGCCCACAGGACAGATGTGCATCCACCAGCATCTTTCCCATGACATCCAGGACCTCACACAGCCCTGCAGGGCTTCACCCAGCTGCCCTGCGCCCCCTCTGGCTAAGCGCTGACTGTGTCCCGGGCACACAGGAGGTGGTCAGCAGCCACCTGGGAAACGAGTTTTATTTGGGATCCCTGCCACACCCTTAAGTGACCCAGACAAGACTTCTGTCCGCAGAGAGTTGTAAGCATCTGTCCAACTGAGGCAGTTTTACAAAATAAAACGTTTTTAGAGCATCTAGTAAAGATGCTTTTTTTTTTTCATTCAAAGCTGCTCAGTTTTCTTAAAGAGCTATGTCAAAATGAGCAAGAAATGCACGTACAGACAAGCAGAGGCGAATCTGTTACCCCACTTTCTTAGCCATCAGGCTTATCGAGGGGTTTTGGGGTGCGTTTGGCCATCAGCAATCACAGATGGGTGGTCGCCAGGCCCCAGCCCACTAACTACATCGATGCTGGAGCCAACCGGGGCAGATATTTAAGTCTGACAGCTGCTTGGAGGGAAAGGAAGGAAGCCACTTTTTTCTGCAAAGAGGTAAGAAGAACACATCCCACTCTTCCTCCACCTCACCCATTATAATTGTCTGTGGGAAGCCCGTGAACCCCACTGACAGGAACAGTCTCAAAAAACCTGGCGGAGCTGTGCAGAGCACATGCTACCAAAATGCTTGATATGTTCAAGAGAAAACAAACGAAACAAACAAACAAACAAAAAAACCCAACTGCTAATGAAAAGACCAGACAGCCATCTGCCAAGAAGTTTCAACCTTTTCCTATTCAGGTATTAGTACCTATCGGGAATGATTAATCTTACAAGCAAAGTAACAGGGGTTGAATGATTGGATTACAAATCCTTAGAGAAATAAGCTTTCGCCTACCAGGAACTTCTAAATTTACATTTTAAAGCCAACTAAGCCTTTAAATGTCTACTCTCACTGTGAAATTCAAATAGCAATTATACAGAGGGCTGTTTCCCCCCTATTATTAATGAATATGCAGTAACAGAACACTGATGCTGGAGGAGGCTCGCGGTGACACTAAATATAGGTAGATGTTTTCCATGAGAAGTGACAGCCCGACCCAGTACAGGAAGCATCGCGAGAGGAGTGGATGGGCTATGGGTAAGCGCGAGGGAGAGACTAACAGGCTCGTCATAGGTGACTTAAGGAAAATCAAAAGTGAGCAGTCTGGGAGGGGGGAAGGGGGGGGCAAATCCCTGGGATTGCAAAGATGTGAAATTTACATATAAATAAAAAAAATAAATATAAAAAATAACAACAACAACAAAAAGTGAGCAGTCAATCCCAGGGCAGGTATCACAGCATTTAGGGATGGCGAGGCTGACCGCTCCAAACCCCGCCAGCATCTCATGCAGCCCTACACGCTCATACACCCATCGTACGAATCTCCAGGAGTGCGCACACATGCCCTCTTGGCTAAGATCAGAGACCCATCAGAGGGACGATCTGTTTTCCTCCTGACCAGAGAAATAGATGGGTTGCAGCTCCAAGAAGGTGGGTTTTGATGACATCAAGACTGTCCAGCTTCTCTGGTGCTGAGGAAGCGCTGAGAGGAACAGGTTCCAGAAGTTTCTGCAAGTTACAGCTACACTAGGAACAGGTTTGTGGCTGACCTCCTGTATTCAGTCGGGGAGTCAGAACCGACCAAAGCCAAGCAGGAGAACAAGCGCTGAAGACCGTCACCCTGGCACCTCTGGTCAGGTACAGCTGCAATGCATCATGAAAGGAAGTTGCTCTGCTTTGTCTTCCTGGATGAGCTGAGAATAGGAAGTTGCTACCTTGCCAGGACTGTGTGAAAGGTGATGTTCTACAGGCAGAGATTTGTTGCAGGAACCAGGGAAAACCACTTACAAGCACTGCCTGGGCCTCTCTTCACACGTAGCTTTGGACTGGATACCACTGTTGAGTGGATGAATACTCACCAATTTCCTTCTAGGCACACAGCATGTGAACAAGTGGAAGACTGGGAGCTATGAATTCAGGGTGCAGGGCAAGGTTGGTGCTTGCATGCAGCCTTGCTTCTTGGTCCACAAAATGAACATGGCCTTTTCATCTGTGAATTTCTCCAAGAAAGGATGTGTATGGAGCTTGGGGGGGGGGGGGAACCACAGCTCTCTGAAAACTGCAGCGTAACTTTTCCCTGGAATAGACCTCATTTTCCATTTGAATAACCCAAATTCAACCATCTGAGCAATAAGGGCATCTGTCAGGCCCACTGAAAATTAACTTATTCAAATTTATTATGCCTCTTTCTCCACACATTCCATTTAAACCTCCAATGTCTTCTAGTAACACCATTATTAGCTAGTATTATGCTACAAAGCTCTACGACTTGAATTGCTCACAAATGGATTCATGGTGCCACTGATTTCTCTGAAGACTACACTGTGTACCTTTTCTCCCTCTCACACCGAGAACATTTGTGAAGTTGTTCCTACCTCTACGCTTGCCCTCCTACAGAGAGCTACTTATTTAGCTTGGAAAACTTTTACCTAAATTGCTTTAATGGGTTCTGAGTAAAACACTACTTCCAGTGATGCACTTTGTCATTTGACTGGTCAAGTGTTTGAATTACAGCTCACCGGATAAATTCATAAAGGGTGCTAACATCTTCTTTGGAAGCTTTCATGAACTAGGAGAGACAGGTTCCTGCTTGTCCATTACCAAACAGTGCCTACAGCAAACACGCCACTGGAGAGTTGGGCAGTTGTGAAAGCCATAGGAAATCACCTGGTCTGGGCATCTCTTTAGCTTCCCCACAAAATCAAGGTCAGCAATGGCTGACCTGTTGGGCATTGGGAGATAGATGTTTTTTAGAAGATTTGTTTATTTATAACGTGCAATATGGCCGGGTGTGGTGGCGCACACCTGTAGTCCAAAGCGCTGGGAGGCAAGAGGTTGGGCATCACTTGAGTTCTTGGGTTTGAGACTACCCCGGGCAACATAGTGAGACCTGGTCTCAAAAAAGCAGCCGGGTGCAGGCACCTGTAATCCCAGCTACCTGGGAGACTGAGGCTGGGGATCGCTTGAGTCCACAGGATCGGGGACTACCCCAGGCAACATAGCAAGACCTAGTCTCAAAAAAAATAAAATAAAATGTACAATGTGAAGACATGTTCCAATGATTTCAACAAGCCCCCAACACAAGATGTATTAGCCTAAGTCACCAATAAACACATCATGTCATGTTACTATCCAAGTCACTCAGTTGCTATGAAAACCCCAGCAGGTTTCCCTTGGTATGAGCCCATTAAAATGGCAGCATGGCAGGTACTCAATAAAAGCACTCCTCTTGAGACTCAGGAAGTGAATTGGTCCATAAATACGAAGCAAAGCACCACAACGTGCCGCAGGAAAATCAAAACCACTGTCCTTGCAGAAGGCGTAATCAGGACAGGCAGAAAGAGGGTTGCTAGTTGATAAAAAAGGAAATCCTGAGTGGATTCATCACAGCAATCTTTCCAGTGCCTTTCGAACTGAGTTCATCCGTTCAGGCGTTTTCCTCCATCCAATTTTGTCTATTTTCTTTTTGAAAAATATAGGATGCTAAACTATTCATCTTTCATCTTTTTTTTTTTTAAATACTGATTTCACAAAGACTTTCAGCCCGTGCTCTCCCCTGTCTTCTAGAACCCAGTCCTATTAAATAGTCCTTTCAGACCCTGGCTCCTCAATAGCTGCCTCAAAGCGGAGCTGTACCTGCAAATGGAAGCCCACAGGTTCCAGAGACAGGGTCTGCTTACTGCCTGTGTCCCCAGCTCCACCGGACCACCTTGTGTCTGTTTTTTCATGTGTCAACACGGCCCTGCATCCCAGAGCTGTGAGGATGAAATGAGTTCTTCTGAGGATAGTCACTGAACGTGGACAGAGCGAGCCTTCTACAGTGTTTGCCATTTTAGATCACTGGCTTCTTTCTGCAACAGCTCAAGCTTCTACCACATTCCCTTTCAAAACACTTCCCTTTGTCTCCCCTTCACCTTTCCCTCTTTCTCACCTAAGTTCCCTCAAAGAGAACTTTCACACTCCCCATCTCTACTTCCTCACTTAACAATTCACTAAAATTAACTTCCTACAACCACAGAGCCACCCCAACTGCTTGGGCAAAGGTCCAGAGGACTCACTCTTGGCATCTGTGTACCTCAGAAGTAACTGACCACTCATTCCTTCTGAAGACTTCTCAGTCCCTAAGACAACACCCCTTTGGTCCAGGCTCTAACTCCTGTGACATTCATTGTCTAGCTACTTCAACCCAGGGTGGCCTCAGCTTGGCATCTTCTATCAGGCTTGCTTGCTCTCTCCAGTCAGCTGCAGGTGGAGGGGGTTCAACATTCCCAGCGTGCATCCTCTTACCTGATCTGTCAAGTTTGACTTTCAAACACAAAGGCACACGGGCTGTCACACCATTTGTTTGTACACATTAAGACACAACAGCCTCACAATGCCCAAAATGGAATGGTGTGTGTGTGCCCATCCCCACACTCATACTCTTAGTCTCAGTCCATCATGTCTGGAGCACGACCTGAGATCTGGCAACTGTCTGAGTTTGTCTTCCTCACCCCCACCCCCACACCTCTCAGCAATCAGTGAATTTTTCCAAGCATCTCACATGCGCTCGTCCTTCCCCTCGCTATCACTGCTCCCTCCCAGCCCTTACCGCACCTGAAATTCCAGAAAATCAAGTTGACCTTTCTGCTCCCACCTCCGCTTTCCATCTGTGTGGTGCACTCACCTCACTAAGTGCTACCCTGACCTTTCTATCTCTGGTGCATAACAGATTAAGTTCTTTGCCATCCATTAAGATATTTGAGCACAGGAACGGTCTGCAGGCAAACTCGGGGTGGGCACAGACACTCCCACTCCTCAGTATCTACCCAGGAGAATTAGATGCAGTCTCTTAGGGAACTTCACAGCAGGTGACCAGGCACAGAACAACAGGTGAAACGTGGCAGGGCACAGTGGAGTACTACTCAGTCAGTAAGAGGAAACTCTACCCACACACACAGATCAGCCTCGAAGACATCGCAGCAAGGGAAACAAGTTACACAAAGAACTATGACCTTGTCCCACTCCTGCGAGGCATCTGTTAAATTCAGAGAGACAAAAAATAGACAGAGGCTGTCAGGGATAACAGGCAGAGTGTCGGCTCCCGCAAGCTGGAAAAGTACCGGGTCTGTTCCACAAACACAGCCATACACTTAACATGACTGGACTGTAGTTTCACACATGCTTATGGTAATAAACTAAGAGCTATGTTCTTCCCACCATGGAAACCAGACACTGACAACTGAACACACTCAAGGGAACATCCATGCATTTCAGGGAATGCCTTACAGGAATTATGACTGATGAGATTTTCTTGCTATTCTCTTATATAATAATCATGACCCCACAAGACTCGACAGTGATACTTCTAACAAGCATCTCGGGTCCCCAGCATCATTATTCCATGTTCACCATAACCAAACTGCCTGTGGATCGCTGATGTGGATCTCCATCTCTGAGAAGACACGGAATCAGTAAACACAAAAATCAAGCATCAAATAAAATGAAGTTTCTGGAAAGGGCACAAGTTTGATTTTTCAAGGAAACAGAATCTTTGCCCAGTGCATGGAAATCTCTAAAAGCTTTTAACAGCAGCAGGATCCTAACTGCATACTCTTGTTGTAAATGAGTAGATGAAATGGCATCATAATTTTGCTTCTTAAAAGAACGCATAAGCCGCGTAAAGCCCCCCACCTCCCTTTCCTTTTCATTAAACACGCTTTGGCGCCACTGGTATAGTGGTATCATGCAAGATTCCCATTAAACACGCTTCTGAAGTCCCTTTCTGGTTATACCAACACCAACACACTTCCTCCAAATTAGGGAACACTCCCGACTGTCTCCTTTCCTAATTGCCTGATTCAACCACATCCTTCCAGCTTCTGGGTCTACGGCTTCGATTCCTACAGCTATTCCCGAACCCTTCCCTCCCCATCTTATTCTCTCCACACCCAAATGTCTTTCTCGCTGCACACAGCTCTTATTTCTTTCTTACTTTATCTCTTGGCTCATCTTCTGGACTAAGCCCCACAGGAACTTTGATTTTTCTCGGAAGACTTCAGAAAGCCATCCCGAGCTATCACCAGATGAACCACCTGCGTGGGCCCCGAGACTCCTGACCAACAGGGCCCCCTCGTTTGCCGCTTTCCTCTGTGGGTAGAAACTGTGTCTGCACGTGCGTGGCAGTTAGGACCTGAACCGGAACCCTGCAGTGTTATTCTGGTTTAAGTCTCTGCCGTGTTTCCTCCTGGTCTTGGAGGCTACTGGACATGAGTTTTGGATTCAGTTCCTGGTTTTGCTCGTTCCTACCTGTGGTATTCTCAGACAGGACTTTGCTTTGTAATTTTCATGCAATATTGGCCACACGTGTACAGTTGCTGTTCCCCTTAGGCTTGGCCCTTCCTTCCATATTGTAACCCCTGTCCCCCACCTCCCGCCCCTTCCCCCTTCCCCTGCTCTGGTCACTCCAACTCCTCTCACTGTTGGTTCACTTTTAGTCCACTAGCCTTTTCTTTTTCTGGAACTCTGTCCTTTTTCCCTGGGTGCAGACTCACACCCCTGGACAGCAACAGACCAGGTTGCTCGGATCTCCAGGGGCAGCTGAGGCGGATCATCAGGCCGAGCATGTCTGGAACTTGCTGTAAGGCAGAAACATGGAGGCTTCTCCAGGATCCTTCCTGGTGTCAGACAGAACTTTCACACTCAGCTTCGGTTGTGTCAAACTGGAGACACAGCTGCCCATTTATATTGCTATTAATCATGGGTACAATGAAATATGGGGTCCTGAGTGATATCTTCTTTGGCTTCTCAACTGACTCCTACTTCTAACCACAAAGCAGAGGGAGCTATGCAGAGAGGGCGCCCCATGTTTGCAAGTCCTTTATACGATGCCCCTTCACCCCACAAACTGAGTTCTCCCACACCAAGTCCCCATCGATGATTCCAAGCCTCCTCCAGAAACTGACTCGAAACCAATCCCCTGATTTGCAGCTGAGCCAGAAAAACTCAGATGGAAATTATTTCAACTCCATTCAACATTACATGTATTTCACCCAGCCAAAAGGCTGAGTAGGTGGGAGGAGGACTATACTTAGCAACCATATTCTTGCTTAAGTTTAACATTAATAGCTACAATATTCAATAAAATCACACTTTAAACCTGTACTGAAATCATGCTAAAAATAGCGACGCTGCCTGTGCCAGTGACTTCTCCCAGTGGGAGACTTTTCAGGTTACACATGAACGTTGGTGGAATTCCTTCCCATCATTAAGGAAAGCAGTAGAAAATAAGGCATCTGCACCACCAACTTGCCTGTGCACAGGAGGTGGTTTCCAACATAGTGGCCCCGGGCACCCTGTCTCTCTTGAGAACCGCAGCCTCCCCTCTCCACTGTCACTGCCTATGCAACTGCAGGATCTCCTACTGTCTACCTTCAGGGCTTCCCATCCACTATGGCCAACGGCCAACACTGCTGGTAAAAGCAGCTTGCCGGAGTTGTCTGAAAGATAACGCACCATGATGCTGGCGTACCAGCAGCCAACAAAATCCATCCCTGTCCTCAGTTAAAGGGATCATTCCCACCCCCACCCCCCACACTTGACCTGGCCCCCTAGCAGACTGCAAGCCCATCTGACCAGCCATCACACCCTGTCCATTCAGCCCCTGACTTCTGCCAAGAGAGATGAGGCCCAAGTGTGAAACACCCTGCATTTACCGTTTTGAACACACACGAGAACACAGACAATCGATCAGGTTATTGTGGGTACACTGGATGAAATGGTGTGCATGCAAACTGTTCGCTTGCTTCACCTTTTACATGTGGCCAGAGCCTTCCTCTGCCTGCCTTCCCCATGCCTGTTCCAGAAGCCGGTGATGGACCAGTCAGGCCCACCACCACCTGCAGGGTGTAGAGAAGGGCTCGGATTGCCAGGAACATGCATCCCAGATGGAGCCATGCCAGCTGCCACAGGCTGTATCAGGAAATGGAGGGTCTCTTCCTGTCAGTCAGCACTGTCCTCCTGTAAGCTGGGGTGGGGGAGAGGTATGGGGGTGTGGGAGGTGGGGGTGGTGTTTGCTTTCTGACCTTTACCGAGTTGAGAGGACTGCCAATTGGACTGTGCATGTGTGGGAAACATGACCCTGAAGCCACAAGGGCGGAGGGGGGCCACACTCTGAAGGGAGCACCCAGAAGCCAGGTTAGGTTCTGAGGCGCTCCCAGTCATTCCACCGCTTCCCAGGCTCCTGCATGCCCTCTGCCCAGCTGGTCGGATGCAGAACACCACTACAAGAATGGCGGATCTTCCTGGACTCAGACAGGAGTTGCTGAAATGCCAAAGCCAAAGTACAGGCTTATGAAGCGCTCCTTCCACACCTTCTCACGGCGTCCCGTGTTCTAGGAACCCACTGAGCTAGTGTGGGATTGATCTAGGGTAGTGACACAGTTGAAAATTCTACTGGTGCCAAAATACCCCGGTGGGCGGAGTCTAAGACACGTGAGAAGTGAGAAGCGCCAAAAGGCAGATAAAGGAGCAAGGATGGGAGATGGGGTTAGGGGGGGAGGGGGAGGAAGGAGACCAGAATGGTGGACTGAGGGAACAGGCCCATGTGGCCTGCCCAGGGGAAAGCCCCGGAAGATAGAGTTGGTGGTAGCAAGGAAACATGGTGCCCGACAGAAGAGCAGCAAGATGGCATAGTGAACTGGTACCTGGAGACGGCCAGGGATTTGGAAAGCTGATTTGTGCATCAGCAATTATGGCAAATTTGAAGAGCCTTGGAGAAGCAGAGCAGCTCGGAACACTGGAGAGAGAAGAAGCGAAGAGAAGATGCCGGAGAAGGACTGGGCTTTGCAGAGTGCCTGCCTCAGGTTTGAAGGGGCAAAGGGCACCATCATGGACATGTGTCTTTGGGACACATGGTGATTGGGGAAAGATAACTGGCCACTTGTGGCTGTGAGGACTTTTTGCTTTCCCTGTTAATTTTCCTTGGAAATAAAGCCCTGTTGCTGAACTGCATTTGGTTGGCAACTGCCACGTGGGAGTGATGCGGGCCTGTGGCTTACTGGTTAGGCTTTTGTCCCCTTTTGACCCAATTTCAGGACCACCTCCATTTCAGGCAAACTCCCACTCTTCCCAGTATCGAATATTTATCCTCCACAACCTGCCTTCTACGTGGCCCAGAGACACAGTCCGCAAGGATCACCTCTCGCTGGCCTGGCAGTTTGCTGTGACAGTCCATCCGAGATGTTGCCAAGTCCCCTAAGCGCTTCCTACGCGACCTTTCACCTTCAAGGACACATTTTAAGGCTGAGCAAAAGCCCTCACACGTGGCACAGACAGCTCAAGTCCTCGCCACTTGGAAGGGGCCACGTGTCCTTCTAGTCACGAGACCACGGAAGCTCACACATCATCATAAAACCGTGCCATGGCGCCCAGCAGGCACAGCTCGGGTCTGGCCGTCCCTGAGTCCGCGCTCTGGCCAGCAGCTCTGCGCAGGGAGAACCAGTGACCAGACACCTCGCTGGCCCGCACGGCTGCACAGCGTGGCAAGTCTAAGGCGCTGCGCCCGAGAGGCTCAGAAAATGCTACGTGTGGTCACTACAAAACCGCAGAGGAACCATTAACACGAGCGCTCCAGGTATGGCAAAACTGAGCTCAAGAAGGTAGCGGACCCCTTCTGATTGAGGCCCCTGTTCCCGGGGCCAGGCCAGGCGAGGGGCTCCGTTCAGAGGGCGTCCTCTCTGTGAAGCCTGTTTTAACTGTCTTTGTTTTTTTTTTGAGAACTCTTCCCCCCTGAGCGCTCCCAAAGCTCTGTGTTCCTCGGGCAGTGTCTTACCGGCTTCTATGCGTCACACTGCGAGGCGGCTGGAGCATTTCCTTGTCCAGCCCACTTGCTTGGCAGGTGTATGCACCTGCCCCCTGTGCATACCGAGGATACCCCTACGGATGGAGGTGGCACCCAGGTCATTCAAGGAACATGTCAGCGCCAGGAACACTTCCGGGCAGAAGGGACAAATCACGAAGCCTGGAAACTTGAGCAGCAAACCCTGCAGCATCCGCCTGCGACGCAGGGGGCCTGGCCGCATGAAACAACGCAAGGGACAGACCACGGCGGCCATCCCCTTGCTGCTCCCCTGAACGCTCCGCTCCAGAGGCCGCCTCTCGAGGGACAGGTGCTGGCGATAGGCAGCCAGAGCTCGAGGGGTGGAAGTGGACATGTCTGCAGGCTGCCACGATCCCCCCGCATGCATCCCACTCCTCGGTTCCCTGGTGCCCAGCTCCAGTGCGCGGCAAGGACAGAGGTGAGACCAGCTGCCCATGCCAGCGGGGCACCAGGTTGCTGACGCCCAAGGGGAAAACATCCCCGGGGGAACTTGACTGGCCCTGCTCAGTTTCAAAGGAGAAGCCCTGGGAGAAGCCCAACGGGCCCTCTGGAAGGGAGGAAGCGAAGGCACAACTCTCTGGACCCAAAGGTGGTCTCTGCCCCCAGGAGTCACGGTAATAACCCCAGGGGCTTGTGCCGTTCTTGGCACCCCCACCCCCACCCCCAAGAGTCACCCCAGGCACTGGAGACAGTACAGAGAAGCATCTGTGGAAATTTTGGCCTTTCCCTTTCTGCTGTTTTCAATAAAGAGCCGGGCTCTGGGTGCACAGAGCGCCGAGTGGGAGGCCCGGCACCCTCTTCCTTCCCTCGTATTCCGGCTGGTTGCTGCCTCAGGGGACATCGCTCTGGAAAGCTATTCCGTATGACCCAGTTTGGGCGACTGGAGGCTATTTGTAGGGATGCAGGAGCAGGGACACACGTGCGTACCGGGATGCATGCCACTGTACGTGGTGCCTGCAGTGGTTCACAAATGGGGAAGCCACTCTTGGGGTGCACCTCACTCAGCCGAACACTGCACTTCTGACTTCTGTACACAGACATGCACCGAAATAAGATGTCAGGGTCCACTGGGTCGAACAGCCAGGACCCCCGATACGCCTGACCACAGGAGGGGAGGCCAGGGCTGGCGAGACCCGCACTCGGCGTGCAGCACCAGAACCATGCCGAGCCCACCGGGGACCCCGTTAATGTCCCCCTGACTCAGGATGGCGCTGCCACCTCAAAGACCAGGAAAGATGGGGACCGGAAACTAGTGACTATTCCCCCTCTACGGACCCTGCGTTCCTCACGACTCCACGGAGGCGCCCTCCTGCAGAGCTGAGGGGACACAGACCTGGCTGCCCTCTTAGGGGGCTCACAGAGATGTGAGAGCATCAGCTGTGACTCCACAGGAAGCTAAGACTTTGCCCCCCAACCAGTGTCTCTGGTCCTGACACGAGGGAGCCACAGCTGCGGCTTCAGCCAGACCTCAGCTCGTGGGGTAACCTGTGCCCCCCCGCTCAGAGGTGCCTGATCTTCCTCCATCCTGTGCACAGAGGTTTTCTGTTCACTGTCTCAAAGCCGAGACTCCAGCTTGAGAGAGGCCGCAGCTCCACAGCAAGAGAGGGCAGCCAGCCAGCGGCCAGAGGCCAGCCCGAACACAGGAACCAGTGGGAAGAGGCAGTAGGTGCCACGCAATGAGGACAGGGTGCTCCTAGGGCGTCTATCCCCACCCTCAGGAAGTGGGGTACCGCCGGGAAGGTTGTACCCCAGGAAAGGCTGGCTTTTCTGCAGCGGATGGGGTGCAGCTCATCCTGTACACCTCATCCTGTTCCTGGGACCCTTCTCAGGAGCTGCGGTCCTGGCTGTGGACTTGCCCGGCTGGGCAGATGGAGTCCAGTTGGGAGCCACATAGCTTCGAGGGGAGTCGGGGGGGGGGTCTTTGGGGGAGACACCAAGGAGGAACACGAGAGCAACAGGAGCCCAACCTGCACGCTGGGCTGGTCTCGGCTACGAGGCACTTTGCCCATGAACCTCTGCCCTTTGTCCCGTTGGAGGGTCAGGAGACAGGGCCCTGGGACTGGACTCTCAGGACTCTGCAGAAAGGACAAGGGGGGTCCCCCACCCTAGCAGACAGCAGCTCCCCCAGGATGCTGGTTCCATCCCAGGCACAGTCACGGACCTCAGTGGCTCCTCACTCCGGCCCTCTGTGCACGTTCCTCTGAAGTGGGGCCGGCTGGTCTGACCTGGGACAGACGAGGAGGCAGTGCCACAGAAACCGGTGCTTTCCCATGGCGCTGCCGCTAAGCTATTACTCATCAGCCAGGGACAGCGCGTCTAACTCCACCTTGCAGCCCTCCAACCTGCCGGCTGACGAGGAAAATGAATCCAGGAATGTTTCCCCGTTCGGCTGCAAGCTGGTGGCCGTCACACCGCTCACCCCCCGGGCAGAGGAGCCAGCTCCCAGGCGAACGTCAAGCCACCCACGCTAGATGCACGGAAATACACATTAGACGCACGGAAATCTCCGAGCTGGGAATGTCGCCCGAAAGAATAAGGCCGTGATTTTCGATCACGAGTCTGAAGACCATGGAGAGAGCCTCCCATTTTCATCACTCCTCCTCAGGGAGCACCGCACCATGTCTTTATTATCAAGGCCAGCCTCTCCGAAGACATGTCACAGTGTGTCAGAGCCAGAGATGAGGACAAGCCAGTAAGAGAGGAACGTGCCGTGCTGGCTTCCAAGTCTCAGGGATTAACAAGAGAACGATGCCTTTTCAAGATCGGCAGCTACTGACGGAAGCGGGACCCGGGGCAGGAGATGCGTTGGATATACCCAGCCGGGAATACCCATCCACATCGGAACTACACATTTTCTGTAATTCAGCAACCCAGTAGGTTTGCTTTTAGGAGCTGATCTCATCACCCTCTCGAGGGTGCAGAGGTGTAGACGGCCGTCGCCACGTCCTAGGGCGGATTTCAGGGCATCAAACACATGCGCCTGTCTTCACCACAGTCCCTTGAGGCAGCCTGGAGGTACCACTGGCCCCATTTCACAGAGGAGAAACACAGAACGGGAGCGAGAAAGCCACCGGGTCAGAGCCACCAGCTGGCCACAGGGAGAGGCAGGACCAAGCCCAGGTCACCCAAGGAGGTCGCTGTGGCCTTGTTTTCCTAAAGCAAAATAGTAAAGCACGAGCAATACCAACAGGAATAAATTCGCAGTGTGACAATTGTTTCTGTGTGGAGACCACAGACCAGAGAGAAGTCACGCACTGCTTTAAAATGCCAGAGTACAGCAGGAAAATTCAAAGCTGTGAAACCACAGGGACAGTCTTTATGCCATCTTAGCTGAACTTAAGGCATCACGAAGCCCGGCTATTTAAGGCTCCCTGCTAATAATCACACCTAGTGGCAAATTCTCGAGAGCTGGTGAACTGACTGGCCTCGAACTACTTCTAGACCTTATTGACCGGTCCTCCTCCTCCCACTGTGGCCTGCGGACCATTTCCGCCTCGCAGACACCAGAAGATGCTCACGAGCTTGTCCCCTCAACCTTCCACCAGGTAAGTCCTTTACCTCCAGCCACCCCACCCAGTCATACACGGAGCCCTCACCTGTTGTCCCCCATCTTACTATTTCCCCAGCAGCTGACCTGGAAGAAGCCCGGAGGAAGCAGGAGGATTTGGAATACGGTGATACACACAGGCCCCTCAGGAAGGGCCCAGAAAGCTTTGATCACACACAGCTAGAGGAACAGGCTCTCACTCGGAATACAGGCGATGCTTTTCCCAAGGCTCCTCTTGCGAGTGAACCAGTTCAGCAGTCGACCAGCTAGAGGGGCAAGGAAATGGCAAGAGGCGCCACTGGTTCTACATCTGCTGAGACTGATCGGTGCGCACCGGCACCCCTCCTCCCCCCCATCCAGCCCTGGCATTGACACAGGGCTGGAGCTTGCAAGGCCCACAGAGAGGCTGCTGTGAGGCTGGCACCCTCAGAGATGCAGGTGCTTCCAGGTAACTGGCATTAAACACCCGCTGACTGGACTTAGAAGCCACAGCTGGGGTGACGTCTCATCCGGTTCACTCTCTGCTCCTGCCAGAAGTCACTAGCAGCCCTGGCAGCCTTTCCATGGAGGCGCCTCATGAGAACTGGCCGCTGCCTGGCCTTGAGGTCCTGTACCCGGTGGGAGGGGAGGCGGAGGTTCCACCTGGACAACAGAGATGCACTCAGCCACCCAGTAAATCACTGTGTTCATGCCCCGAAGGCCAGGACCACAGACCATGGAGGCCCCAAGCCCCTTTCACCACATCAACCAGACTTGCTCAGCTCAGGGCTGAGGTGCAGAGGGAAGCCAGAGAGGAGGGAGCAGAGAGGAGCTCCTCCAGGCTGGACTGCTGTCATGGTAACCAGCAGGTGGCCATGTGAACATGGAGATCAAGGCCATATCCTCATGACCTTGAGTGCCACAAAGCCAAGAGAGGAGAAGCAGGCCTTCCACAGCAGGCTTGCAGGAGAGCAGCAGATCAGGGCTCCACCAAAGGGTGCAACGCCACCCACTGTCACTCAGCACACAAGGGCAGGTGATGTGGTCCTGCAGAGTGAGGCGGCTGGGTCAGCGGAGAGAGCTGGAGGGGCTTCCTGGGGTGCCGGTCAAGGAAGGAAGCAGAGCTCCAGGAGGAAGTCAAGCATTTGGGGGTGCAGAGCCCCCTGGCTGCACAGGGGGGTCAAGTTCCCCCAACAGAGACTCCTCCTGCCTGTCCCTGGCTACTGTCCTCGTGAGGATCAAGACCATGCAGCCCACATGAAAGGGGGAGACAGGAGAAGGGTTGCTCCCCTCTGCAGCACCCCACACCCCACCAATGACAGGCCGGTCTCCTCGTGATCACCAAGACCTGGGGTTAAGTGGTCAGCTCCCGGAATCCTGAGGACAGCTTCAGGCTGCTCACCTACCCCTTAAGCCCCCAGCACTTGGTATATCACCCACCGAGATGGTCTCCTGTGTCACAGGCCAGAGGCTGGACAGGGGAGCAGGAGGGAGGACTTCAAGGGTGCTCCCTCCCGAAGCAACCTGGCTTTGTTTCTGTGTGATGGTCTCCGTGTGGATTCCTGAAGGGCACAAGCAACACCATTACCAACCTGACATGTTTTCAAAGTCATTCGGATTCGCTGTCGATTCGTTGAAAGTAATAATGAGTGGTTGGGGGGAGAAGTTGAAAAAATTCAGAGAAGCAGAAAAAAATAAAAATCACCGTACTTGCCAGGCGAAGAAATACCGTGGATATTTTGCTTATGTGTCCTTACAGGCCTTAAAAAAAAGTCCAATGTGCAGCCATCAACTTAGGAGCACCAATGCATGACACCACAGGGCTGTGTGACCTGGGACGAGTGACTTCCCTTCTCGGGGCCTTTCCCTTCAGAAAGGACATCTCTGGAAAGCAAGGCCAATGCCACTTTGAGCCTGTAAAGTGAGGGTTACAGGAGCTAACGCATTTCAGCATCTGCCCTGTACTGAGGAATAAGTAGTAGCTTTATTATTTATTTTCAGTGTTCCTTAACCTGTTTCTTCATCTACCCACATGTCAAACATCTTTCCGTGAAAGCAAACCCTTGTGTATTTGCAGAGTTAACAACCGGGTGTAGCTCCCATAGATGGAAGCCAGATGCGTCCTCAGCCCCCTTCCAGATCACCTGCCAACTTTTCCTTGTGAGCAGGAACCGGGATGGGCCGCCCCAGCCACTGTCCATCCAGGCTCTCTCATCAGTTCATTCCTTAGCGAAGCCCTCCAGACGGATGGCCTAGAAAGCATGCCCTTATGTCCTGACGTGGGTTTTCATTTTTAAAAATAATTTTAAGGCAAAAATAATGGATTTCAGGATCTCAGCCCAAAAGAAAGTCACAAAGATTCACAAAGTTTCTTAAATGTGCCTAACCAGGATCACCACCTCCCAGGAAAGTGTTTGCAAATGTATCACTGCTTACATTGAAAGGATTAGTCATTCTCCATCACTCCCTAAACATCTATGAACTTGGCTCTGAAACGTTCTCTTAGCAGGCAGTCTCAGTTTGTCTCAGTCTGCATTACACGTACGCTTCTAGGGGCTTCCTGTTCAGTTCTCGTTCTGCAATTGCCAAGGAGTTACGCACCCGCATGCATTCGTATATCAGACTGAAAACAAGTTCTCCACACTTGATCCACAGACCCTCCTCACCCCATGGCATGTAGATTCTCAGGCCCCACACCCAGACCAACTGAATCAAATTCTTGGGTTCTGGGGATGCTTTTTTTTTTTGAGACTAGGTCTCACTATTTTGCCCAGGGTAGTCCGGATCCCACAGACTCAAGAAATCCCCAGCTTCAGCTTCCCAGGTCGCTGGGATTACAGGCACCCACTACCGTGCCCTGCTGGTTTTTTCGAGACCAGGTCTCGCTATGTTGCCCAGGGTAGTCTCGAACTCACACACTCAAGCGATCCCTGGCCTCTTGCCTCCCAGAGCTTGGATTACAGGTGCACACCACCTGGCCTGGCTTGGGGATGCATTTTTGAATGAGGCCCCTAGCAGACTCTTCCATGCAATAAAATGCAGCAGGTCTTACTCCCAGGAGCAATATTGAACAGCTCCACAGCCTGGACACCCATTTTCAAATCCAACTTCAGCCCCTGGATCCAACCTCTTACGCCCCCTACAGTTGTTTGGTTACTTAACACTTGAATTTAACAAGAGTTCCTGATGCCTATGAAGAAGCCATCTATGGGGAATGACTTTCAGAGATGCCTTGTGCTCAAGAAACCCCTTTAAGGAGAAAGCCACCGTACGGCTCTTGGACGGCATCGTCAGATGCCAAGGGAATGGGCCCATTAGCTGGAACTTTTCTCATTCGACCGTATCACCTGGCAGCCTTTTCCAGCACATACACTACACGTAAACCTGCTACGGTGGTGGGCAACGTAGGCACTAGCCTAAAACCTTGTACAGATGGACTGAACCATGGCGATCTTTCAAACACGGCCAGTGACAGAATCACCTACATCTTACAAAGGAAGCGACAGGCTGCCCTGCCTCACAGGACAGATGTGGACGAGCCAGTACCAGAACCCTGGCCATCTGGGTCAGGAGTTGTGCTCTTTCTCTTTACCAGGTTAGATCCCCTCCCTCGGGCTCAGACCTGGCCTCCACAGCGGAAGCCTGATGAGAATCCGATCTTCAGAATCAACAGTTCTCTCTCCATTCTCAACTCTTCTCAGCGCCACAAGTGACTGCAGGGTAGAGCAGGCAACTCAGGCTTCCTGCTGATGCTACGGGTCCGCTCTCTCTGGCTTTACAGGACAGACATGTGACAAAGATGGAGGCATTGGACAGAATGTCAACATGAGCGTGCATAGCCCTTGTCTCATTGGTTACTTTAATCTGCAACCACATATAATCTAATGCACACCCCTCTGTTGGAAAGCGACAGAATCAGTTCTGAGAGTCACTCAGAAGAAAGATCTCCTGTAACCATTTACACTCACACTATTCTCCCCTCCCCTGTATTATCTGTCTAATCAAGTGACTGGTGCAACCTGAGTTTGGAGCCCATTTCAGGGTCTCTCCCCCTGCATCTCCCCCCCTTATGTTTTAGTCATCTATCAGTTATTCTTCGCGCCACTGGGGAGGACGCAGACATGGAGAGGCCTGCCCTCACCATCGAGACGGTTTCTGCCCAGCACAACCTGTGTCTAGCTTTGCCCAGACTATCCTGGTTAACACCTGTCTCCCAGCTTAATTATGAATGGTGCTCTTCCCCTTCACTGTTCAGTGTTCTAACCGGAGAGCTAGAGCACATGTTCCCCTCAGCAATAAGACAGCTAAGGGATGGAAAAAAAGAACAATCCCACAGGCATCACAGTCAGCAGAGGCACAGGGGGGCCTGGCAGGATGGGGGCCTGGCGGGACGCAACCAGCTCAAAGCGAGGATGCAGATGCCCAAAACTCAGCTGGCTACCTGCCGCCCACTTGTGCCCCTTGTTGTCCAAAGAGTGGACTTTTGAACATCCAGAGCCAGATGTTTAGATAGAGGATACCCCTTACTTTCCTCTACCATTTGGAGAATGGGTATGAAAAACTTTTCGATTCAGTGAGCACCTCAAGGCTTCCCACGTGGAACATTTCCCAGTGTATTAACCACCAATCTTGGCACCTCTTGCTTTAACCTTACAAACAACGCACTGGAGTGGGGTTGTTTATAAGGGACCCAGGGGTCCCTCCTGATAAAACAGGACAAGAAGTTCCCTGCCTGGAGATGCAAGTCCACCCACAGGCCCGTGGTCCCCAGCACGCTCCTCTGTCTCATTAGGAGGGAATCTTGAGACCCAGAACCACTTTCCCATGACCTTTTGGTTTAGTCATGGAGGCTCGTTCAGGTGGCAAAACCTTCAGAGGTCTGCTATGACAAGACAGGTGATGAAACCCCAGACTTGACACTCCTTCGTGCTGGCCTTCCCAGGGTCAGAATTTGATTCATCACTAGAAGCTGAATGACGAGTCTATTATCTGACTTCCAGACAGCATACAGCTCGGACCCAAAGGCCATTAGCTGCCTACTTCCCAGCCTCTGGGAAAGGAGGTCCTGGTCAAAGATGGATGGAACCGATTAGAATGGAATGTCTGAGGCATGTGCCTTTAATCCCAGCCTAGGACAGGAGGCTGAGACTAGGAATCGCTTGAGTCTGCGGGTTCAAGACCCACCCAGGGCAACATAGTGAGACCTAGTCTCAAAAAATAGCTGGGAGTGGTGGCATGGGTCTGAAATCCCAGCTATCTGGGAAGCTGAGGCTGGGGATTGCTTGAGTCCAGGGTTCCCTGGGCCACATAGTGAGACCTAGTCTTTACTTAAAAAAAAAAGGGGGAGGGGGCTTGGAATCAGCTGGTTGAACTCCCCAACTCACAAATAAGTGAATCAGAGACACTGGGTCAGATGATCTGGACAAGGCCAGGGAGCAAAGCCCTGCCCTCCACCTGCCCCCTCTATTCCGAAACCACCCAAAATCTACCTGGAGCTGTGAATCATGGGAGTTTTCATTTGCATGAAACTTTAAATGAGATGCACATGAATCTTCCCGATCAAAAGATGGACCCTTTCTAGCCTTGTGAGAAACGTGCAAGGGATGGGCTCTAAGCCAGAAGCCACTGACCAGCCAGTAACAGAGCCTGAATGTTCCCAACACCCCTTCAGCCACAGTGACCTGAATGGAACATGAGGAATCCAGTTCAAGGGCAGGGTTCCCAGAAGGACGTGAGCTGCACGACCTCTAACACGGGTTGTGGCAGAAACACCAGTGAGCAGACAAATGGGATCTCATGGCTGGAATTTGGAGCTACAGTGGTCACTCAATCTGGACAGCTGACCAGGGAGCACATCAGAGCGCTCTCCTCACCAAGGGGCGGCTGACGTTGGGGGGCATTCTGCAAGCTCTGAGGTGAGCTCATTGAAGTGCTTCCATCGGCTTCTTCTTATTCTTAGGATAATCTTTCCTATGTGCCATTTCCATTCAAACTGCATGCCGGTGAGTTTTTCTGCAAATCATCACTGTGCCTGCTCAGCAAACACAACAAAATAAAGCTGAACACCGGAAACTTTCCCAGTAGCATCCTAAAGCCAGCACAGACCCAGCATAGAAACACCGTCTTGTGACGTCACGAAACTACCGTTTTGCCTACAACTGGACTATAGTTAACCCCATTAATTCTTGAGAGAGGATATTAAATCTGGAGAGAAAAATAGACCTCAAGAGACCCTTTCACTCCATGGGGAATGACAACAGCTTAGCAGATGTTCAAGGACTGAGTGAGGATCGCATTCAGCATTCGGGAAGGTAGAGAAATAGCAAAGCCTGCATTTCTGAATCTTTACTAGGAAACACTCACTCTGAACTAGGATTAAGGTGTGGCTGTGGCTTTTCCTGAGTGATGCCTGGTCTCTGTTTCTATTTGCCAGCTTGCAGCTTCTGGACCAGAGCTTTCCACCTGTCCTCCACGCTTTGTGAAGTCTTTATCCCACCCAGGGTGACAAGGGGCTTTTTCTCAGCTCAGGTTCCCAGTCAGGGAATCCTTGGCCAACCGCCCAGGTGCTTCTGCTAAAAGGGTGAACAGTTTTCTTTCCACCTCCTACTATGGACTTCTGCAAAGAACCCAGGGAGTCTGTTTCCTTGCAAGAAATCAGATGCTGTGAACTCAAAATGAAGCTGTTGAAAACATATCAACCTTCCAATTTGTTTGCAAATTGAGGTCAATTATCCAGGGTTTCCTTTGGGCCCCTGAAATACAGGTTTTCAAAAGATGTTACTTTTGCGACAAATTATCTGAGAACAGGAAGGAGAGCGGAAGAGAGCAGCCTGACTTGATCACTTTGACCCTAAAAACTGTTACATAAAGGCCAAGATGGACTAAAAGTTCCAAGGGTGAGTCTCCTATCACTGAATTGAGAGGATGACCGAATAAAGGTCGCTCTCAAGTGCCATTTGAAAGACACTGGTATTTTGCAGGTTTGTTTTCGTCTTTAGTCACACTGAGTCAGTGGCAACTTCAATCTGCAAGAGATTCACAATATGTACTGGAGAGAATGGCCCCATCCTTTCAAGGAAATTGGCCAGGAGAGCGAGCCAGTTATGTCAAGTTCATTTTCTCCACTGTGCAGCTCGTCTGTGTGCCATTTATCACTACCCGCTTGCTCTGCTCATCCTGCTAATCCATGCCCCTTCAAATCCATGGCCATTACTTAACTTTGACAAACTCCCTACAACTGATTCATATGCTCCATTCAGTGCATGGATCGATGACTGTCTCCTCCGGGTTCCCTAGCTGTATTCTGCCTGTCGAGGAGAAAAGGCTTCTAGCCTTCAGCACCAGCCCTGAAAGTGAGAACACGGGGGCGATTTATTTTTAATAAGCGGGTGAGGTGCATCTCTCTATGAACCATCTAGCTGGGAAAGTTACATAGGAAACAAAGTCATGAAGCTCTTGCTTTAGAATACATTTTCCACCAACAGCAAATTATGCTTCACTTATTTGAAGACCTTATCAAACTGTTGGGCTTTGGAAGGATGTTTTCCTTAAATACTGCATTGCTTCATGAATAAAATACCGAAGGTCATCGGTGTTGACATCCAAAGGTCATTTATTTGTGATGTTGGCGATGGTTGGCATTCAGGCCACAGATGCAGAGATGCAAATATAAGGTGTTTTTTATAGTTGGGAAGCTGATTGGATCATGTGTGGAGATGCTTTTGGGGGCACTTACAGCTGCCATCATCTTAATTATAAAGTCAACTTTTAAAAGCACAGAGTATCTTGATGATGCTCTCGATGCAAGTGCCGCCACTCATGCCTCCAACTCTCAGGCAAGGGAAGAGTTAACTATTTCAACCCTCTTGCATGTAAACACTGAACGTGAATGCTGCACTACAGTAATTCATAACAAGAAAACCGTGACTCAGGTAGCATTAAACGGTGCCCCATAAATCATTCATGTGAAACTCTGGCATGTGTCTTATACTTCTGCTTAACTAAGTAAGTGTATGATACTCAAGGAGTATTAAATATTTATGTGTTTTCCCAGTGAACATACGTTAAGTAAAAGCAACTTTGTCAAGGAGAAACCACTTCCTTGGAACAAATATTTATTGAACAGTTTGGATCACATGAGCCTTCGTTTAGGTTTCGTGGGGTACAGCAAGAGTTAACCTATTGGGGAAAGTCAAACTGTAATGAAGATAAGGGCGGGGTCAAATCAGTAAGAGGAAGGGCTTAGAGCTTCAGAGAGTAACCTCTTCAGTCAAGCACGGGTAAGATACACAATTTCCTCTGGCGAGATGGAATCCAAGGCAGGCACGAGGTGGAGGCCCAGGGAGTACCCCTACCGCCCCCTCCTCTGCGTCTCCATTACATTACAACTCAAGGAGCTGGCAGAACTAACCCTGCCCTTGGGGGGCTTTCAACGCCAAGACTGATTCTATCACTTGCTTTGCACAAAAGATCCTACAAACCCAACAAAGTGCTGAGCAGCGGGTCTTTGCAGACAACTTTTCTTCCTCATTCCAGCCCATCCAACCAAAAGTCTCAAAAAAAAAAAAAAATGCACCATAAAACCACCTTGATTAGGCTAAAATCTGGTGTGTGGAAGAAGAGAATGGGATGGGAAAGTGAAAATGAGGAGCAGAGAAGTCCTTGGCTGAATATACACCTGTGAGCACGAGGAGCAAAGAGCAGCCAACAAGATAAGAAAACTCCCAAGTAGGGAGAACCAGCCCCATCACGGGTCACGGTCATCCTGAAGGCAGGGGACCTTCCCCCTGCCCATGTCCCGCCCACCTGGGTGGCACTGGTCTCTTACTTTTCTAAGAGATGGTGTCACCCACCTTCGATGGCCTGGTCCGCACTCACGCTCCTCTCTGGTGAGGTGCCTCTCTTTGTGGGGCTACTGGTGTTAAGTGCGTCCACTCCAAGACCTAACGCAAACACCCACTGGTGCGCCTTCCTTGATTCTGAACTCCCTCAGGGTCCCCTCTGGCAGCATCTGTCATAAGGTCCCTGGGAGATGGTAGGTTCTTCCCGTCTGTTCCTCCCACGAAGTTTATCATCTCTAAACAGCCCACTGCTAGCTTGTTGACGGCAGTAACCCTTCCTGTGTCAACCGGGAACAGAGCACCTGGAAGATACCCCCCCTTAATTCACCTGGGACACTCAGCGGGCCTGCCCTAGAATGGGTTCCTCCGTTTACTTGTAAAAGATCGCCAGACAACGTGCCTCGCTAAGAAATGACTTTGAAGACGCCATCACAGGCAGATGGTCAGCTTTGTTTACGAGCCTAGAGACGGGAATTCCAAAAGGCAGAAGTCCTGGCGTCGACTTTCCGGTTCCTCACGCTTCTGGGTCCACGAAGACTCACTCCACGTGACTGCAGTGGGGAAGGAGTATCTGGTGTAAATGAAAGTGCAGAAAGCCAAGCACCGAGTGAGCAAAACACACACAGCACTCACAGCACATGGGCTCGCTGGAGCTCGACTCTGCAAGGTCTTGTCATCTCCAAAATGTCGCCGCCACCTTTGGGCGCAGTTAGACCAACTCCCACATAAGACCAACTCCCACATACCCAGTTTCTGGAATCTCTAAGATCCCTCAGATTTAAGACTGTCAGTCTTAGATGCCGCTGAGGGGGCTACAACAAGCCTAGGAGGCACCACGCTAGGGATGGGGCTCCAAGAACCCCATCATCTCCATCAAGAAACAGCCAGGTGTGGTGGCGCGTGCCTGTAACCCAAGCACTGGGAGGTAAGAGGCCAGGAATCGCTTGAGTTTGCAGCTTGAGACTATCCCAGGCAACATAATGAGACCTGGTCTCAAAAAAGCAGCTGGGTACAGTGGCGGGCGCCTGTAATCCCAGCTACCTGGGAGGCTAAGGCTGGGGATCATTTTGAGCCTGTAGAATCGGGACTACTCCAGGCAACATAGCGAGACCTAGTCTCTAAAAAAGTCAACAGACTTCACCTGTCATGTCCCGTGTACCAAGCCAGGCCGACACCAAGGTAAGACAATCTCTGCCCTGTGGGGTGAGGACCAGCGAAGGCCACCAGCCCCTTGCAAGTCCTCCAGATGCCCAGCAGGAAACTGGAAATCAGGGCACCACTGGGCAGGGGACAAAAAAGAACTTCCAACTGGAAGCCCCAAGAGCTGTCAGTCAGGCTGGAAAGGGTGTGTTAGAGGCAGGGAGCACGTCACACCTAGAAAGGGGCGGTACAAGGTGAGGAGTGAGAGCCTGACTCTGGGAAGATGATTCCTGTGGAGTCATTTGACTCAGGAGACGCCCAGGGTAGGACCGTCAGAAGACAAAGCCTCTGCAGGAGAATGTGGGGAGGGGCTCCCACTGCTCTCGCCCGGGGCCTGTGTGGGCTGCACACGAGGACCAGTGCCTGACCGGAGACTGTGCCTGTGAAAAACTGACCACTGCAACTGACATCACTGGTTCCTCTGCTCAGACAGGTGCATCCGATATACTTGGCTTCTTTTCTGCTTTTTTGAAACTAGGTCTTGCTATGTTGCCCGGGGTAGTCTCGAACTTGCAGACTCAAGCGATCCCCAGCCTCAGCCTCCCAGGAAGCTGGGATTACAGACACCCGCCACGGCACCCAGCTGCTTTTTCGAGACCAGGTCTCACTATGTTGGCCCAGGGTAGTCTCGAACCGGCGAACTCAAGCGATCCCCAGCCTCTTGCCTCCCAGCGCCATCACCACACCCAGCTCGATTCACCTGGTTTCTTAATGCAAAGAAGTGGACACAGCTGTGACCACCTTCAATGGGCAAGCGCTACTGGAAAAGCAAGACAGGATGTTTGGGTAGACTCCATGCTATTGTTCAAACCTCCCCCCCTTCCACCTCCTAAATGATCTGTTCTGGTCGAGAGGGCAGTGGAGGATGCATCTGCAGACTGGCTGGCTCTTTGACCTCTGGAATGCAGCTAAATGACATACCCAAGGGCCAGTTTGTGAACTCAGGCCCTCTGGGAACATCCTCCCCACTGAATGTGTCCCCCCCCCC
>PVHY01018969.1:0-28241 GCA_004024945.1 Uropsilus gracilis | reverse complement strand
AAAAAAAAAAAAAAAAAAAAAAAAAAAAAAAAAAAAAAAAAAAAAAAAAAAAAAAAAAAGCTTCCAACAAAGAAACAAAACTGAATGAATGTAAAACAACAGCCAATTTGATGTCTTCATGAGTACTCACTTATAAGTGTCCTAAAATTGCTAAAGGATGGTTAACGGTAGAGAAAATACCAAAAGAAACATGAAAATCAGGAACTATCTTGGGAAAAGGCTGGCAAGTATGGAACAAGCAGGAACTCAAGCTACAATCAACAATCGAGCTACAAGTAACAATCAGCTTAGGTCTCTGTGTGAACTGACTGCACACGGCCTGTAAACATTTCCAGGTATGTTATCAACCATGCTTCATAAGTTAAACACTTGGAAAACTAGTTCACAGAAACTAAATGGTCTGGAATTCAAGGCCATGAAAGAACATCATTACCAGTGGATCAAGAATCGCTTTAAGATAAAATGATTAGATATATTCTAGTAACTACTGCTTAAAATGTGGTAACTTATAAAATGGTAAACTACTTCTGAGGGTAAAATGGAGAGTGAAAAAAATTTTTTAAAACTTTACACATTCATGCCTGGAATGCTTTAATATGCTAAATTAGCACAATACAAGAAAAATAACATTCTCCTTTTTTCTTATGTATCCTGTGAAGCCAATACTATGCTATAAATAGAGAAAACCACCCCCAGAAAAGCTGGCAAATTCAATAAGAAAAGTTATTTTAGATTCCCTCTCTCTCCTTCCAGTCTGTAAGAGGAGGGCAAAGTATTACACAAGGGAAAAAATTGTCTTAAAAAATAAAACAAAAGACAAAATACCTCAATTTAATAGAAATGATTGAAACAACAGTCCTCTTTAAATTCTGCCTTCAACCTCTGTAGTCTTCACAAAGCTGAATCATAAAATGGATGCATCAAAGGCACTCACCATTTAGAATTCTTTTAGGATCACATCTACTATTTCTACCATCCTCCTCCTGCCTCTGGAATTTCTAACCTAGTAAAAGCTTTTGGGCAAACAGTCATTTCCTATTAGGTGCAAGGCTCTTTATACTAAATTTTTCTAATAACCTAAAAACAATATGACTATTCATGGATTAAAAGAGCATTGGGAAAGGGTTGTCAGTGGCAAACCTTGGCTTTGGTTGCAGCTGAGGCAAGAGCAGCTGCTGCGGCTGTGGCTACATTTCCTTCAGAAATTTCGTGCTCTACTTTCTTCTTCCCGATATCACTTTCTCTTTCTTTACAAGTATCAGTGAGTTCCTTGTTCTCTTCAGCCTCCTTTTCTTCTGAAAAATCAGAAAGCTTTATGAGCAGTGTGCCCAGTCTCAATAAGCTATCTTACTTCTCACCTCCACCACATAACAAACTAAAACTGGTATTACAAAGAGATCTCAGTGCCTTTTCCTCTTTTCAAGACTTTTGCTGAAGCATACTATGCATTTAAGTCTGTCTATTTTAAGTCTGTCTATTTTAGATGAATTTTCTAAATGGTACATGTTGTCTTCCCTTCAGTTCTCTAAGCTCTTGGATATAAAAGAAAATTCAGGGTAACTAAGCCCTAAGACCAACACGTTTGTTCATCAGTCAATGAAATGCTCTGGGAAATCCTGAGGTCTGGAGGAAATGAGATGCTGAGAACAGAGCACTTCCGCAGGCCTTTTGAATCAGGCATGATGGGATATGCCAGCAACACTGAAAAGGAAATGGCAGCTCTGTGTGGTGACTCTGGTCCAACTGAACAACTTATTTGTCTATGTATTACTGAAAACAATGTAGCCACTAGTAAAAGAATGTAACCTATATGCAAATAAAACTCAAAGGTACACTTACTACTGTATTAAGAATAAACAAAAATATTTTCACACATTTAAACTGCTTATATTTCTTCAGTGTTTTTTACAGTCCTTATTAAAAAATCTAAAGATTTTCCTCTAATTACCTGATTTGGTATCCTCATTAACTTCACTATCTTGCTCCTTCTCACTATTTTTTTCATTTTCTCCATCTTGTGCTTTATCACCTTCATCTGTTTCATTTTCTCCTTTGTTTTCTGCCTGAAAGTGGTACAAAATAAAAGGACAGTGATCAAAAACTGGTTGTTTCACAAGTGGTATTATCTTAGGTTAACAAAAGATTCCACTATTTTAGCAAGAAGTGAACTAGATTTAAAGGGACCTTGGAGAGAAAAGTTGGGAAGGAAATTAATAAATTCAGAGAAATAACTTTTATACAAGTGCTCAGAAGACAATATGCTTCCTAAACAATGGTTTTTGACCTTTATGCTATAAACTCAGGGTTACAATGTCCAAATGAATCTCAAGGGAATCAATCTATATTACTTGTTGATTAAATAGACAAACACTTAATCAGTTGTCCAGAAATACTAAGAGCTTTTAGAGTTCATATTTATCAGCCATGAAGTAACCATGAATTGCTCTTAAAAGGTTGACAAAAGCCCTGTAATATAATCATTAGGTTAATTTTTTTTTTTTTTGAAAAGTCAGTGACAGTGCTCTTAGGACTAACTGAAAACTTCATTTTCATTTGGTATGATTTACTCATTTTGAAATTCCTGTGACCTTGAAAAAATTATGCAACACTGTCTATAAGATGAAAAAACTTATTGATTTAATGAGGCTGTTTTGGAGTAGATGAAATCACAGATATAAAGTACATAGGACAGGACCTGGAACATTGTAAGATCCATACTAATATTTACTACAATTCTCTTCCTCTCTTTAGCTATACACAATTTTAAAATGCCAAATGTAAGCAAGATCTTAAAACCCCTACTTGTGTATGAGACATGATATGCATATGATGACATTATAGCCCATCATATGTCTGATCATAAGCAAGTTGAAAAATTCTGTAACGTGCACTGAGTTTATAGCCTTTATGAAACTAGTACTAGGTATTAAATAAGCACTGAACATGCTGCTGCACCCTACCCACACATATGGATGGGCTTTAGTGTCTACTTTCAATTACCACCTGGAATCTTGATTCCAGAGTCTCCATTTCAATCTTTACAGGTCTACTCGCTCTTTAAAAACCTACATCACAGGTTACCTTCTCAGACTTTTCTCTGTTGGCAGTAACTCTTCTAGACAATCCTTAATTTTTATTTATTTATTTTTTGAGAATTGGTCTTGCTATGTTGCCTGGGGTTGTCTCAAACCTGTTGACTCAAGTGATCCCTAACCTTAGCCTCTCAGCACTGGGATTACTGGCACATGCCACCATGCCTAGGCTTGACAATCCTTAGTATTTCATGATTCTCTTCTGGTACAAGTATAAGATTCATACATTGACAGTTAAATATGCATAAGAACCGCAACTTCTAAGCTCATATTCCTAAGTATGACTAAAGGGGGCAAAAAAAAAAAAAAAAAAAAAAAAAAAGATAAGTAGATAAGCCTTCTGAACGAATGAAAAATATTCTACATTATGCTTTGTGAGAATTATACCTTAAATCAGTATAAGTCAAATAACAGACAAAATCACTATGCTTCTGTGAAAGTAATTCAAAAGACCTGAATAAAACCCAAATTTACTCCAAAATTATGCTATGCTATGGAAAAGCATACTCTTTGTGACTTTATAACAGAAGAACTGAACCAGACAGAACTTCACCTTTTCAGGCTGATGACCATCAGTATCTGTTTCCATTTTTTCCTCTTCAACTCCTTCTACAAGCAAAAGAGTAAGAACAAATAATATAATATGGAAAAAATTTAAAAGCTATTACACAATTACACTGTGAGAATGTCTAAAACTACACAGTAATCTATGAAATTATTGAAATTATACTGGTTAAGTGGAGGAGTTGGTACACAGAAATGGAGGGAGGTTTGTCTGGAGTGTAATATTCTGCTTCTTGAAATTGGGGCTCTGTACATGAACGTGTTTAATTTGTTAAAATGAGCTGAACTGCAACTCACCTGCCAAATCAACTAGCCCTGAAAATGAATGGCGCTGGAGCGCCGGGCCCATACTCGGCTGTCCCCTGCATTCGAAAGTGAAAGAGGGGACAGGAGACCTGAGGGTGGGTTTTTTTTTTTTTTTCTTCCCTGACCTCCCGTTCCCCACACCTCCAGGATTATATGCTGATGACACGATTCTCTATAGAGATAACCCCAAAAAATCCACAGAAAAATTGCTTGAAATAATAAACCAGTTCAGTAAGGTAGCTGGATACAAAATCAACACACAGAAGTTGGTAGCTTTCCTATACGCAAAAAGTCAAACAGAAGAAGAAGAAATCAGAAAAACCATCCCATTTAGCATTGCACCAAAGAAAATTAAATACCTGGGAATAAAAGAAATATACAAAGAAAATTTTAGAACACTGCTAAAAGAAATAGAAGACATAAGGAAATGGGAAGACATTTCCTGTTCATGGATTGGAAGAATTATTATCATCAAAATGGCCATCCTACCAAAGGCAATCTACAGATTCAATGCAATCCTGATAAAAATCCCAATGACATGTTTTAAAGAGAGAGAACAAAAATTACTGAAATTCATATGGAATAACAAAAGATCAATTATCAAAAAGCCTCCTGACCAGTAAAAAAGAGAACGGAGGTATTACAATTCCAAACTTCACACTATACTACAAAGTCATAATAATTAAAACAGCTTGGTACTGGTACAAAAATAGACAATCAGACCAGTGGAACAGAATTGAGTGCCCAAAAATAAAACCACTCATATATAGTCAACTAATCTTTGACAAAGGAGTGAAAAACTTTCATTGCAATAAAGACAGCCTTTTCAATAAATGATCTGGGAAACTTGGACTAAGACATGCAAAAAAAAAAAAAAAAAAAAGGACCAAGAAACTCCCTCACACCATGTAAAAAAATCAACTCAAAATAGTTTTAGATGTCAGACCTGAAACCATAACATACATGGAGAAAAACCTGGGCAAAATCCATGAATTACAATTCAGAAATCCCTTTCTGGAAACATCTACAGATGGCAAAAAACTGAAGGAAAACATAAACAGATGGGACTACATCAAACTAAAAAGCTTTAGTACAGCAAAAGAGACAACAGGAAAAAAAAATGAAGCCCAACTGAATGGGAAAAAATTTTTGCCCTCCACGAGTGATAAGGGTTTAATAACGAAGATCCACAAGAAACTCACACAATTAAACAAAAGCAAAACAAGAAGCCCAATCAAAAAAATGGGGAGAACTAAAAAGACACTTCTCCAAAGAGGAAATACAAATGGCCAACAGGCACATGAAAAATGTTCAACATTACTGCAATCAGGGAAATGCAAATCAAAACCACAATGAGATACCACCTTACTCCAGTAAGAATGGGCAACAACGAGTGCTGGTGTGGATATGGAGAGAAAGGAACACTCATACACTGCTGGTGGGAATGTGAACTGGTCCAACCACTATGGAAAGCTGTGTGGAGGACCCTCAAATTAATGAAAATGGAACTACCATTTGATCAAGCAATTGCTCTCTTGGGAATCTACCCAAAAGAGACCTCAATATGGGTACAAAGGGACACCTGTGTTCGGATGCTTACTGCAGCACAATTTTTAATTCCAAGGACTTGGAAGCAACCTAAATGCCCCCAAAACAGAGGACTAGATGAAAAAAATGTGGTATATATACACAATGGAATATTACTCATCAATTAAAAATGACAAATGTGATGATTTTATAACATGGATGTACTTAGAAGAAATCATGTTAGCAGAAACAAGTCAAAAAGAAAAAGACAGAAACCAAATGGTTTCACTAACATATAGGATATAGGGGGAAAAAAATAAACAAAACCATGAGGAAAAGTCAAAATAAGCTAAGACCAAACTGAAGCACACAACTTGCAACAGTGAGGAAAGGGGGGAAATGGTGGGGAGGGTGGGAGTGGGAGAGGGTCTCCACATTTCTATCTGCACAAAAATTAAAAGTTAAAAAATATTTAAGGCAGAAAGGCAAAAAATTATGAACTGCTTCATATTTAACAGACAATGAATATATACTTTATGCTTTTTTTTTTTTTTTTTTTTTGGAGACTTAAGTCTTGCTTTGTTCCCTGGGGAACTGCAGGCTCATGTTGCCTGGGGTACCACAGACTCAAGTGATCCCCAGCCTCAGCCTCAGCCTCCCAGGTAGTTAGAATTACAGGCATGCACCACAATGCCCAGCTATTTTTTGAGACTGGGTCTCGCTATGTTGCCCCAGGTGGGTCTCGAACCTAAGGACTCAAGCGATTCTTAGCCTCCGCCTTGCTTCATAAGTTGCAACTAAAGGCACAGGCCACCATGCCCGGTCTAATGAATATATACTTTGAGTCAGTTTTGGAGACAATGTTTTGGTACATACTCACTGAATTCTCAGGAAAACCATATTGTGCTAGAAAGGACACAAAGTAAGTCTATCACATATGCTCACATAAGATGCTATCTATGAGAAGCACAAAGAAGAATGAATGGTTGTACCAGCATTTCCTAGGAAAACATGGCTGTGAGGGAGGGGGTTGAGGTGGGGGGAGAGGAAATGACAGCACGGAACTATAGAAAAAGAAACAAAAATTCAAGAGTATGGTGGAAATGTAAAGTCAGAATAAATTTGATTCACAAATGAGGACAACAGATAAGGAATATTAGAGGCCACTAGGTTAACTTTCATTTGTAATCACAAATAAAAATATTCCTAAGCAAAATATCTGAAAACAGAATATAGCAGCACATAAAAAAGGCAGTTTGTTATGATACAATACTATGACAGAACTGAAGGGCGATTTAATTACTACATCCAAAAGTTTTTCTGGTCACATGCAAGTAAAATGTCTGATAAAACTGAGTATCATCACATGACAAGCTCCTGGAAAACCAAGGCTACATGAAAACTACCTTAGCCCCAGCAAGACTATCAAAATTTCTATAGTGCATCTTTCTCCAGGAAGAGATTTCTAAAATATTCCCTTTAAATTCAAGAACAGAAACAAGCAAACAAAAAATAAAGTCAAGAGTAAACTATTTCCCTTCAATATTGTTAGAGTATATTCTAGACATCATAGTCAAGTAAGAAAAGGATGACTGGAATGGAAAAAAGAAAACAAAAATGGCTAAGGATTGCGGTTTGAGTCCCACTCGGGGCAACACAGGGAGACCTAGTCCCAAAAAATACCTGGGTGTGGTGGCGCGCACCTGTAATCCCAGCTACCTGGGAAGCTAAGGCTGGGCAACGTGAATCTGAGGTTCCATGGGCAAAAATAGCAAGACCTAGTGTCAAAAAACAAAACAAAACAACAAACAAATATGATTTGTAAATAGTAAAAACATATATCCCATTTTCATCTGGTTCTCTTGGGGGCCAGGCCACCTATACCCCTGGAGGCTCTGCCCTCCCCTTGCAGACCCCACCGGCATAGGAAGGGGACTGCTGAGGTGTGGGGGTAGAATATGGGGGGTGTGGGGTGGGAATGCAGTTAGGGGAAGGGAGGTTGTTATCACCCCCTTTGGATAGCTTCAAATCCAGTCAATCCTCACCAGGAACAACAAAATCACTAAATCAGCAGCAGATACAGATAAAGATGGAAGTGAGGAGAAAGAACTAAGGTCCAGGACAAACATGTCAGATCCAGGGAACACAGGACTGGTGAAACCAATTACAGTGACAAACTGTCTTAAAAATACACCCACAAGATTCCCACAATGGAAATGAAATTTCCAGTTCAGAGATGCCATCATCGTGACCAAAGCATCCTCCCATTTCACGGGGAGAGGAAAGCCACAGAGATGGGGCAGCAGCTCCACAATGAGTCTGACCAAACCATTCACCACTGCCTATCCTGATCAAGAAATCTGTATGTGGACATCTGCTGGGAGAAACACTCCCAATAAAAGAGATTGAACTATAAAGCAAAGAAGAAGCAAAACATGACAGAAACTGGGTAGAAGACTACCAGTAAAAAGGAGGAGGCACTGAAAGGATAAAAACATGCATGAACTGGCTACCTGTAACAAAGACATATCTGCGAACTAAGTAAAGGCCACTGTGTCACAGGAAAAACATGTCTACACCTGGCAAAAGGACATTGCTCCAGGAAAGAAAAGGAAGAATTCAATGGACTAAAAATTGACTAACAATTGGCAGTCAAAGAAATGATGGGAGTAACCAGAGCAGGAAGGACAGGGGGGAAGGGAAGAGTGGAGGAATATCCAAAGGGCAAGAAAAAAATGAAATGTAAACAAATCTTTATATTAAAATAAACAAAACAAAACATATACCCAGAAGAATCTGTAGTTATAATCACTTTAGCAAGATGGTTAGCTGCAAAATTAACATCAAAAAGAGTATTTTTGATATGTCAATAAAAATCCTAGATAAACACATGTGAACAGATAAAACTAGAATATACAGAAAGCGCTAACCATAAAATAAACTTTCACATTAAAATCAAGGAGTTTTCATTAAGTGATGCTAAATAACAAGCAACAAAATGGGAATACAAACAGCTTAGTAACTAGAAAATTAGTGCATCCAATTAATAAAGACAAATATTAACACTACAAGAAAGTGAGCAAAGACAGAAATAGTTGTTTTACAGAATGACATAAGTATGATACCCCAAGTAGTTATCAGAGGAAATGAAATTTAAAGCCACAGTGAAATGTCCCTCTCCCCACGTCATTTTACACCTGCCACATCAGCAGAATCTAACACGGATCAGATGCTATTGGTTGAATTGTCAACTGGAAAACTGGAATTGCCCCCAAAAAGTGTTAAAAATGGTAAATAGTTAAGCAAGAATGTTTGAAGTTGATTCCAAGTTTACAAGTCTTGGTGCTGGGAATGGGAAGGTGAGAAGATGAGAAACAGGTAGAAAAGACATAAAGTCACTGCAATATTCTAATTCTTAGTTAAGATAAAACACGCAAAATGCAATGTTAACACACATTAAAATACAACAATTAGATAAAATAGCCAAATACAGATGAGGTTTTAAAAACCCCAAAATTTCACAAGTTACTCTTTAATTGAATGCTCAATAGGTCACGTTTGCTTAGTCAGCTTGATTACAGCCAGAGTAAGTATTATGTGGGGGGAAATGCAATACTTCTTTAAAAATAAAGTTATCTATTTTTGAAATGACTACCAAAACCTACAGCTCTAATATTGTAAGAAGATAACATACCTTCTTTTCTATTGCAACACAAGTCAAATTTGATAACAATTCTTAAATCAGTTATTATTCCAAGATGAATAGTTATATAATGCTAACACCGATTCACCTAAAGATGCATGGTGTTGTCCAGAGCCATAAGGAAAAGCAGCAATGGAGATGAGATTGGAGAAGACAGCCTGCAGCAAGAAAACATGGACAGATCACAAATGAATACAGACTGGCCGCCCAACGCAAACTGAAGACTGAAAACCTCGCCTGGTTCCAACAACACAGTCCTTCACCCAGTGAAAGGACACTGCCATAGGAAAGAGACTAATGTACTTAGCCCAACTAGTAAACAACAAAGAGTGTGGTTTGAGAGAATGGAAGGGGCACCAGAGGAAGGAGGCAGAGGTTGTGATCTAAAGAACAAATTAAATAAAAAATAAAATTAAAATTAAATAAATAAGATGTATGGTGTTGTCAAAGACCCTCACAGGAAAGAATCTAGAGCCAAGTGGTGGGAGTTTTAAGATAACCAATTAAGAGTTTAATTATGAGATGTTTGTTCTCAAGATGTTTTATGGAAGAGTATGTGAAACAGTGTCTCCCATAAACCATTTATTAAAGTTGCCTTTAGACACTTTGAAAAAAGAAAGTTTCGGTTTGGAGTTGGAAACACATAAGAGTCTGCCATCTCTCACATATCCCATATATCATTTTGTCAACATCTATAAATGAAGAAGATGACAACCCGTATCTATAGAGATGTGGTATCTGACCAATGCCTGGAGAGTTAAATATATTACAATGAATAAAAACAAAGCCTCCACTGCTGCATGGGGCAGCTGCCTGCAGCACGGATCGGCAGAGCCATGTTGCCCCTGCAAGAGGAACAAGAATGTGCACAACACAGACCCTTTCATAGAAGGGGTGAGGGATCACGCAAAAATCTAGCCCACAAGCCTGAGCTGGACGCAGCCGATGGACAACTGAGAGAACCAGTGCATGCGAGATGAGAAAAAAACTGTAGAAACACAATGTCAAGAAGCGCACTGAGGCTGGGCACGGTGGCTCGTGCTTGTAAGCTTCAGCCTATGAAGCAGCCGGGGCTAGGGATCACGGTTCGAGTCCCGCCTGGGGCCCGTAGCGAGACCTAGTTCCACAAAATAGCTGGGCGTGATGGCGCGCGCCTGTCATCCCAGCTACCTAGGAAGCTGAGGCCGGGGATTGCTTGAGTCTGTGGTACTCCGGGCAACAAGAGCCTGCGGTTCCACGGGCAAAAATAGCAAGACCTGGTCTCAAAAAAAAAAAAGCGCGCTGACGCGCTCACCGGATCAGGAAGACCCAAGACCTCATTTTGGAGATGCCTCCTAGGAGAGCAAGGCCCCCCTCCCCACACTACAGGAGAGGAGAGGAAGCCAAAGATGGGGGGTATTGGCCCCGCTGCAAACTGAGGCAGAGAAGATGATCTGCAATGGCCATTCACTGACGCCTGTATCAAAAGAGAAACTTCTTCACCAACACTGGCTGGGGGCGAGACCCCCTAAATCTGACACCAGAACCATAAGGTAAAACAACAAAACAGCAGAGATGGGATTGGAGAAGATGGCCTGCAACAGGAAAACATGGGGAGACCACAAATAAATACAGACCAGCTGCCCAACACAAACTTAAAACTGAAAACCTATCAGCAAGGTTCACCTGGTTCCAACACAATCCCTCACTCAAAGAAAGAACACTGCCATGGGAAAGAAAGAGACTAATGGACTCAGCACAGACTAGCAAAAAACAAAGAGTGGGGTTTGAGAGAGTGGAAGGGGCACCAGAGGGAGGAGGGAGGAGGAAGTACCCCAAAAAACCATGTACCGAGGTTGTGATCTAAAGAATAAAAAAAAAAAGCCTCCAACTTAAACAACATTAACCAGTGGACCATTTGCCAAAGACAGAAAGAGACAACAATCTTTGGCCAGGTAACAGCTATAAAGCACTATCATGTCAGTCAGAGGAAAATATCAACATCATAGTAGCCAGTAGTGTTAGCTGTAACTACTCAACAATGCCACCAAGGCACAAAAGTAATCACGAAAGGGGCCTGAAAATCAATGAATGTGAGTGTTCCAAAAGTCCGTACAGAAACTGCAATTTGATGTCTTATAATTGTCACATGATAAAATCATCTTCTCTTAATCATAAGAATGGTAAAAACCATTCTATTTATTGTAGTATAAGTAAAAACAGTTGATAATCTCACTTTGGCCCAAGAAATAAAATCTGCTAGCCTTTACCAGAAAAACAGGTAGATTATGGGTGTAGCCTAACTACATTTGAATTGTGCCCCCACAATTGACATTAGCTCATGTGACCTTATGAAGATGAACTTAGCTGACAGGGTTTCAGTAGTACCTCTTATACAAGTTTCGTATAGAGGATAAATGAATTACTTTATAAAATGCTAACAACTATGTGACTCACACACAGTGGTCAAAAACAAAGAGTAATACTAGAAAATTCAGTTGGCCACACCCAGGGCCTGTATCATTATTAACATGAGTCTTTTTAATGGGCACTGGCACTTCCTCAGTGACAATTAATGGCTCTCATTCCGTTCTGGACTGCCAATGACACTTCACCATCTGTAATATCCCTCTCCATGTGTTGACTTTTTTATAACGGCCCATATAAAAGTTTTATAAAAGTATCTACACCTGTCCTATTCTCTTAAAATGTCACTATTAATGAGTCAGAGGTTGGTATGTAATTTGACAGACTGAACTACAACATGCTGCGTATTTTTGTAAATAACATTTACTAGAACAGACATGCTCATTTGTGTCAGTAATATTTTTAACAGCTTTGCATTAAAAGGCAGAATTGAGTAGTGGAAACAGACCAGCAATGGTCTGCAAAACTTAAAAAAACTACTACCTCGCTCTTTACAGGAAAACTTCACTGACTCCTATGATAAAAAATGTTGCTATCACAATAGTTCTCCTATAAACAAATTTCTCCTTACTCTCAAGTTCTCAAATTTAATGTTGGAATTGAGGAAAACTCACAAACATGATATGACCAGAACTCATGAGAATATCCATAGTGGTGAGACTCTATGGTAGCCCTATACAATCTCTGCCTCCTGACTTTCTTGAGTGTGAGAAGGATCTGTGGTTTGTTACTAATCAGAATATAGCAAGGGTATGAGATTGTTACTTAAAATTACATCTTGTTACCGATTCTACAGACTGCTGGCTAATGAAGTTACCATACTGGGGAGGCCAAGAGAACAAAACAAAGTGACTGGCCTCTAGGAGCTGAGGGTAGCTAGTAGGTGACAGCCAGCAAGAAGTAAAGACCTTTGGTTCTACAACCAGTAGTAAATGAAACCAAAGGTGACTTCTTCAACTGTTGAGCCTCCAGATGAGAATACAGCCCAATTACCATCTCAATTGCAACCTTGTGAGATCTTACACTATGCATGTCATTCTGATTCACAGAAATTGATAGTTAAAATATTTTAAGTCACTACTTTTGTGGCGATTTGTTAATGCAGCAATGAAAACTAATGTATCTAGAAATACCTAATAAATCATTGAATGAATATTAACCAAGGCAAATTAAATGGCATTCACGACAAAGTATCCTCAGGGACTAGAAATTGCTAATCAGGTTCTACTCTGTTTTGCTCCCTCACCTACAGCTGTAACAGTAACATCCCTAATCAGTTCTGGGCTTCCTCCCAATTTTTCCATGCCAGCAAACCTTCTTTGATAGGTATGTGTGCCTTTTACCTTTATTAGAAAGCTAAGCTCCTGTCTTCCTTTCATCTGCCAGTACAAAACCCTGTCCTTCAGTCATACCTTTCTCATTATGCTCTGGAGTGAAAGATACTTCAGTCTAGTAATGATATGGTTAGCAAAACCAAAATGAGGAGAGATCTCAAAGAGTGCTTTGAGGAGAGAATTAAGTGGTTATAAAATACTTGTCTTTAATTATGTTATGAATAAGTAAAGATGCTTCATGGAAAAGAACTATGAATATCTGGAACATTGCATTTCCATATTATCTACAAAATGCTATTCCCTAGTGACTTTTCAATGTCTGCAATGTAAAAACCCTTTACAATCAATCTCACACAGATCTTTAAAACTGCACTTGGCCACGTTACCTACTCCCCTCATGCATTACTTCTAGAATATGTAACCTATGCATTCTTTCTTTTTATCTATTATTATTGCTTGTGAAGCCTTCACTAACTGACCCAAGTATAACTGTATCCCCTGCACGTGAGTTTCTATAGCTGCATTTCTTTCACTTATTTAAAATAACATCTCTCTGCCAAAATGAGCAATCTTGAGGACAGGGTGTTTAATTTATCTAACCAGTAAGTGTGGTCCAAGTACTTTAGGGGGTCCCCAAAGTAAAACTTATTTTCATATTGATCTTAAGACAATGGTTGTCTTTTCACTCTTATCTCACACAATCTGAAGCATGGCTTTGCAGAGGCTGCATAATGCACAATGATGTAGTCACCTTTAACTATGTTTTATTTATTTATTCTGTATTTTTATTCATTTTTTTGAGACTAGGTTTCGCTTTGTTGCCTGGGGTACCATGGACTCAAGTGATTCCCAGCCTCAGCCTCCCAAGTAGCTAGGATTACAGTCATGCACCACAATGCCCAGCTATTTTTTGAGACTAGGTCTCACTATGTTGCCCCAGGCAGGTCTCGAAACCACAGACTCAAGTGATTCCTAGCCTCTGCTTTGCATAGGCTGCGATTAAAGGCACACACCATCATGCCCAACTGTACACGTTTTAATATTCAGTTTCTCAGCTTCAATTTCTATTAGGTATCAACAGATATAATTCAGGTAAAATAAGGCATTTCAGGTTCCCTGACATTTCAAAAGATTAAAAAAATGTTCTAAGGACAAGTTTGAGAACCATTGGTCCATTGATTTTTGTCTTACCAGGGAAGAACTGAATGAGGAACATGGCAGGAATGCATTCAACACTTCGGGGAGACTGATCATATCATTGCTTATATTGCATTTAAGAGCAACTGTTTCAACAAGCCCCTGAATTTTGCATCACACCATAATGTAGCATCAACCTACCTTTGTAGGATGGTCTGTTCCCATGTGTTTATGTGAACTTTGTATTGAGACCAACATGGTTTACTTCATAACCTCTAAACAACCTTCCACTTCCATCTCTTCACTTTTGTTCACACTGACGTACAGAATCAATATTCAATCTGTTTCAGATATTCTAAACCATTTTCAGTGTTTAGTTCAAATCCTATTTTTTGAAAACTTTCTCAGCTTAAAATTACACGTCCCCATTTACTAATTCCTTTTTAAAAATTTTTTATTTTGTAATTACTGTACAATATTGTACATGTTTACATGGTTGTATTGTACCCCTTATTCCCCACCCCACCCCACCCCCCTTCCTTTCCCCCATTCTCTGGTCACTCAAAACTCCTCTCACTGCAAGCTGTTCATCTATGTTTGGTCCGCTGGTCTTTTCTTTTTCTAGAACTATGTCCATTTTCCCTGGGTGTGGATTTGCACTCCTGGACAGCAACAGATGAGGCTGCTTGGATCTTCAGGAGTGGCTGAGGTAGGTAGTCAGGCTGAGCACGATGGGAACTTGTTGTAGGTCAGATATGTGGTGCACTTTTCCAGGATCCTTTCTGTCACTTCTTGTTGGTTCTGTGCCATACAGTTCTGTTATCTGGGTTTAGGAATGCAACTCTAGTTATGGCAGTGAGGCGTTCACTGCTGGAGCAGACTTCCCCAGGTGGCTGGTAGAGCTCCTTTCCTCTCTCTTAGCAGTTGCGCCATGGGGCCACAGCCACTTGTGGTAGCTTTCTTCCCCCACTGATTGGTAAAGGAGGAAGGCTCTTTCACGTTGCATGATACTGTGGGCCCTGAGGTTTGATTCCCCAGTGCCAGAGATGATGCAGATAGAAATCTGTGACAGGTGACTTCAATCGTTGGTTTCACCTTCTTGTCTCAGTGGTTCCTAACACAGTGCTTGTCTAACCCAGGGAAAGTGTGAGTGTATCCAGGGCCGTTGTTACTTCCTTTCCTCTGCATTGTATCTGCAGTTACAGACACTGGATCTTTCATTCCTAGTGCAGGTCTATTAAGGCTGGAGCAAGCTGGGGGTGGGGTGTGTGTGACCTCCTATCCCCCACCCCCAGCAGCAGAGATGCTAAGCCCCTACACACTGCCCACATGAAGGTGGAGGCAGAGACCAGCTTCCTCAGCCTGAGGTCCCTGTGGCATAGGACTCACCCTTTGTTTCTCCTGCCAGCAGTCTAGGCTGCAGTGGGGGTGAGCTGGAGCTCCTAGGACTCCAAGGGTTCCCACAATTCAAAAGGACCTCAGCTCCCACCTCCAGCCAACAAGGCTCACTGGTTCGGTTCCAGAAGGCAGAGTCTACTAATCCCCTCTTCTAGCTCATGCCCCTTGGATGTCCCGCTCCCACCCGACACTGAAAGGGTAGAGGCCTGGGCGTCTAAGACCCTCCGAGGCCTCTTAAGACCCTAGATCCTAGTGGTGCAGGATTTACCCTATCCCCTGCAGGGGGGGCTCCCCAGAGGATCAGACCTCTCAAGGAGGCCTCAGTCCCTACTCCCAGCCCAGCTTGGATCAGGGCCAGGCCTAGAAGGCAGTGCCTACAAATTCACTCTCCCAGCTCCTGACCCCTGGGGTTCTGCCTAGCATCCATCTTCCCCCTACCCCTTTTACAAATTCTTAATACTTCCTAAGTACAGCCTTCCTCCAACAAATACTTCACTATATCTCCAGTCCTCCAACAATGAATTATTTTTCCATACATGTTTAACTCACAACAGCCCTTACTATTAGAGAATATTAATTGTGCCTTATATAACTGCCAGTAGCAAGAGAGCTGTATCAAGTAATCAAATGCCTGATAAAAGTCCCTAAAAGGCAAATCTATTATATAAAGGAAGCTATTTTTTTCTAGTAATAAACATTGTACCTCTAATAAATGTTTTGGTCAAGAGACTTAAATCCAAACCAGTATTAGCTAGTTCTTAGAGGTTAAATATCCAATAATGAGCTGCCCAGAGATTTGAATCTATACTCAATACCTCTTGAAATACTTCTTAAAGAGTTTGTAAAATGAAACAGTGACAAAGAGAAAAGAGAAGACCATTTCAATGATGCATGTTTGATGCTTAAACATGGTTCTAGTTTTCTTAGTCTCACTAGTCTAGTGTTTTCACACATGGTGTTTTACGAGTGAAGTGCTTGACTTTAAAAATGTTATGGGAAAAAAAGTATGGAAATCCTCACGGTGAGAAGAATGAGGCTAAATATAAGCTATGAACAGTATCTCAGGCAAGAACTCCAAGTCACTTCTAGGATTCATGTTCCTAGAAAGTGAGCTTTCAGAATTATTTCATCAATCATCATTTCTTAATCACTGGCTGGACTAGAGCTAGAGACAAGCTCTTAGCTTTTCTGAAAATTAGGATGGTTAGTTGGGTTCTTCTACACAGAATTGTGACAAACGATTCCATATACACATTGAAGTGTGCAGCTGTTCAAGAGGTGTGAAAGTAACTGGGTGGACAATTTACCTGGTGTAAAAGAATTTTTGAACATTCTATTTGTAACCTTATTTCCCTGGAAGTACAGCTAATTGCTAGGGAAATGTATCAATTAATTTGATCTCTCAAATTTCTGTAGATCAGAATTAAGATACAGATTAATCTATTTTGGTAGCAAACAAAATTAAAATAAAACTAATGCTCAAGGTCAGGAAATACAAATAGGTGTAACATTAAGTCTCTGACAGACTCTCAACTGACATTTGGAGAGGCATGCACACTCTTAACTTTCTGTGGGGAAGAATTCAGGAACCAAAAAGTGCTAAGGTTCATTGCAGTATGATAAGGAAAATGTTCTTTTACTTAGGAGATTGTGCTGAGTAATTTAGGGTGCAAAGAAGAATGTTATCTACAACTTACTTTGAAGTAATAAAAAAGTAATAAAAATAATTTTAGATAACTAAGCCGTTATCTGGCGTATGCCTATAAGTGGCAGCCTAGGAAGCCGTGGCTGGGGCCAGGGATCGAGGTTCGAGTCCTGTCGGGGGCATGAAGCGAGACCTAGTTCCAAAAAAATAATATAGCTGGGTATGGTGGCACACGCCTGTAATCCCAGCTACCTGGAAAGCTGAGGCTGGGAATTGCTTGAGTCTGTGGTACCCTGGGCAAGGTGAGTCTGCAGTTCCACAGGTAAAAATAGTAAGACCTAGTCTCAAAAAAAAAAAAATAATAATAATAATAATTTTAGATAATTAGGTTAAAGATGTCTAAGCATGAGATTTCACTGTTATCCTATCAACATTTCACTATGCTTGGCAACAAGTGGACAGATTATAAATAACAGAAAGACTATTTTGTTTAGTCTCCAGGTCAAGCAAAGAAAAATCCAAAGATGATCTTTAATAAGGTTATTTTAATTAAAGCCTTTGTGATGTAAAAATATACATAAATGGGGGTTTGTTGTCAACCTAATAGAATGAAACTTTAAATTACAGTTCATGCTAACACAGTTCTGCTCAAATCCCTCCAATAGCTCCAACTGACTTTACAAAGTTTACAAAGGGCTTCATCACTCCCAAGACCGCCTCTACCCAGCAGGTTCAGCTACTTGTCTAGGATCCCTCATGTTGTGCAGCCATGTCAGTTGGCTTCTGTCTTGTATACTGCTGTTCCCTTGCCTCATTTACTACTTTGATCAAATGTCACTTTTTTGGTGACATTAAAAACTGCAATTAAAAACTGCATTAAAAACTAAGCATTAAAAACTGCAATTCCCCACACTTCACTTTTTTTTCACCTCCTTCAACTTGTTTCATTTTTTGCCATAACACTTACCAGCCAACACACTCTTCCTACATTTTTAAATTTAACTTTCACATTCTAAAGTCTTACATATTATATTTCTGTTCATCTTTTGCTTCTAAAATAAAATCCTTGAAGAAAGGGATTTTGGCCTGTTTGGTTCACCAGCACCCAACCCAGAATGCAAAGAAATGACTTGATAGCAAAACATATATAGCCTTATTTAGCCCTGTGAATTAAAAGGGGGGGAAAAGGACTTGTTTAAGCCTGACCTCCAATCCAAGAATGCTGTATGATATAGACTATATAAAGTATAAAGAATCACAATGATTGAACTGTGCTTTGGGTTTCTTAGCACCTAATCTCAGTTACATAAGTGTCATCTACAGCCATTCTTCCTGGTATATTGCCAGTCTTACGCAGAGTGTAAGTCTTCAGGAGGGCCTGGGCATTATTCTATTTCCCACTGTAGAGAAAACAGTGCTATGGAGCAATTAGATCTTTATGATCCTGTTAAATGGATGAAAACCATGGACATACACATTTTACTTCTGGCAACATGTTTCTTTTTTTTTTTTTTTTGAGACTAGGTCTCACTATTTTTGCCTGTGGAACCGCAGGCACGTTGCCCGGGGTTACCATAGACTCAAGCAATCCCCAGTCTCAGCTTCCCAGGTAGCTGGGATTACAGGCGTGCACCACCACGCCCAGCTATTTTTTTGGAGCTAGGTCTTGCTACGGGCCCCAGGTGGGACTTGAACCGGGAGCCCTAGTCCCAGCCACTTCATAGGCTGAAGCTTACAGGCATGAACCACCATGCCTGGCACTTCTGGCAATGTTTCAATGAAAAATAATTGAGTTTTGGGGTGAGACATATATTCCACAATGTATATATTTAATATATATTCCACAATGGCACAAGCCAATGTTACCTACCAACACTTTAGTTTCCTTGCTTTTAGGGTAAGAACAATGCCAGTTCTTCCAAAGTACTCTTGAAAATTGAAATGTCCAATCAGAAAAATTCCTACATACAGTAACAAAACCAAATATTCAGGAGAGAAAAATGATTTCCAATGGATATTCAGAAATGTTTAAAAATTCATTTCTGGGGCCAGGCATGGTGGCACATGCCTTTAAATCGCAGCCTACGAAGTGAGGCCAAGACTAGGAACTGTTTGAGTCTGCAGGTTCGAGACCAGACTGGGGCAACATAGGGAGACCTAGTCTCAAAAAATAGCTGGGAATGGTGGCGCACGCCTATAATCCCAGCTACCTGGAAAGCTGAGGCTGTGGATTGCTTGAGTCTGTGGTAGCCCGGGTAATGTGAATCCGTGGTTCCCCAGGCAAAAATACCAAGACCTAGTTTCAAGAAACAAAAACAAAAACAAAAAACATTTCTTTAATTCAGGACATCTGAAATTTAGTAGCCTCAGTTAAGCAAAAAAGTCTAAAATATCACTTTTTTGAATTGCTGTAACTGTCTCTGTTCAAACAAAAACCAAACTCGAAGAAACTAGCAGATATTGGTAAATGACTATAAAGATTTTTTGTTTCTTCTAATAATCTAACACTCACTAAACAATTCTTTCCTAGAAAAAAAGGTGTTTCAGATGCAAAATTCACTGATCTTTACTTTTATGTCACTAAATACTCTGCAATATCCAAATCCACAATAAAAAATAAGTTTAATGACAATAATCCGAAGAGAATTTACCATTCGTAATATATAGAAGTTAACATATATAACATAGTAAATTAAGTACAATAAGAAGTATGATGAATCTACCACTCAAGTACAATAGGACTTTGATAACAAATTTTACATCATTCTATGATCAGTGTTCAAATCAGTGTGCTATGTAATAAGGAACTATTTTGTCATGTAAAATATAAATTTCAATGTAAATTTGGTATTTACTTTCTTTTGAGTTCCCTATTTGGAAGAGGGGAAAGAAAGGAGATACACTGTTGATGTCCCCGCTACAATTTTGCTGAGCCAGTTCCACAAGGATTACGATTATTGTTCCTTAATTTATCCTATTAGTCACAGCCCAAATAAATCACTTAACTATAACAGGCCAATATTAGTAGTAGAACTCACAACTCATTCAGAAAAATGTATTATGCTGGTATTTTTAGTCCTTATCAAGTGAAAAAAAGGACCCAAATTGCGTTCGCAATTGGTGAGTACATATTGCACTTCAGGATAGTAATCTAATAGGTTACTTGCAGGTATTATGAATGCATTTTACTGCTTATACCATTCAAAGAATCACCCCTATAGTCTCCAGCATTTTCTACAACAGTGTGATTCAAGTTCTGCAGATGTTGAAAACCATCAATATATTCACTGAACAATTAGGAAGAATCCAATCCCACAAAGAACTAGAGTTACTAGGTTTTCAATTTGGTCATTTTGTGTTTTAAACCCAAATAAAAAGGAACTGGCTACAAATGTAACCAATTTCTTAATCACTAACGCTCTATGGTATCATCAACCAAATTGTAAAATAGATTTACAAATACAAACATGTCTCTGATATTGGAAAATACACTAACTTCTTTCACTCAAGTAAAGGCTTTGCCAACTCTTCAATTCCATGACCACAGGAAACCCAAAAGACCCTGCAAATAAACCAAAATCAAAAACAGCTGAGAAAAGTAAGAACTTTCCCAGGTAGTCAATAGTTCCATGTTTTCCTTGCCTGAGCTGGGTACTGGCTTTGTGATGCAAAAACCACAAAAAGAAAAACAAATGTGGTCTGGCTTGTTAATTTCAACCTTCATCAAAGAAAAAGGAAAATAAAACTGAGGTTCCAAATAAGAAAACACTGTAGATATTCTAAGTTACTTCTGAATTCAAAGGTCTCATGCTCTATTATTAATCAATGTTAAGAATTAGATAAGAAGTTAGAGCAATTATTTGTTAATATGATTCCACATTAATAAAGAAAGATCTCATCAATATCCCACCTTCCAACTTAAGAACTACTATTAAAAGAACAAACTAAATTCAAAGCAAGGATTAGGGAATAAATGATGAATATAAGAGTAGAGATAAATGTAAAAAAAGCAAAACGGAGAAGCAACAAATTAAAAGCTGCTTCTTTGAAAAAATAAAACCAGCAAGTCTTTCTCTAGATTGATAAAGAATATAAAATGGACCAAATTAATACAATCAGGAATGAAAACAAGGACACTACTACCAAAGAAATATAAAAAGAAAAATAAAAACAAATAACTTTTAACTGTGTGGAGGTTCCTCAAAACACTAAAAATGCACCTACCAAATGATCCAGTAATCCCACTTCCAGTAATCTACCCAAAGGACACAAAAACACAAATTTGAAGGAAACCCTGCAACCCTACAATATAGGAACAACCTATATGCTCCTAAATTAATCATCAAGCAGCACACACACGCACACGCATGCACGCACGCACGCACACAATGGAATACTGTGTATTGATCAAAAAAGATAAACTCACATAATCTATAGCAATATGGATGGAGTTGGAATAAGTGAAATAAGTCAGAAGGAGAGAAAGAATAATGGATGATTTCACTTACAGGTGGTATATAGGTAAACTGAACAAAGGGTCAGGAAAAAGACAAAACTAGCAAGCTGACCATACATCTGTGGCATACAGCAGAAGAGGAAACGACATAAGGATCAAGACAGGGAAGGGATGAAACCATAGGACTACAGTCACGGTTCCCGGGCAACATGGTAGTGGGAAGTTTGAGGATTGCACCTTAGGAGAGAAATCAAATATTGTACAAAAACATACATTGACTTAAGAAAATAAATCCAAAATTCAAATAAATTTAAAAAAAAACAAAACCAGTTTTTAACTTGAGAAAATTCACAAACCATGTGGTCTACCTATTAAAGCAAGCACAATTCAGTGAATTTTAAAATATTTTCGTCAGTTTAAAGAAAAAGCCCATTCCTTTGGCTGCAAATCCTCATGTCCCCTTTACTTTTGTCTCTCCAAGTTATATGCAACCATTAATCTACTCTCTGTTGCTATAGATTTATTCAGGACATTTCATGTAACTGAAATTATACAATGTTTCTTTACTTTTCACTGGCTTCTTTCAGTTACTGTAATGATAGATGATATGGCATATGTCAATATGTCATTCCATTTCATAATTATTTCATGATATATCATTTTTCTTATCCATGCATCAGCTGATGGATATATGGGTTGTTTCTGCTTTTGGTTGTTATATTTTTTGAGTGTGGACAAGTTAGAAAATGTACATGAAATAAATTCCTAGGAAACAAACTACTAACACGGACTCAAAAAGAAAGAGAAAACCTAGATAAAACTGGTAAACACATTAAATAAGTACTTGAAAAAAAAATGGAAAGGACACAAAACCCAGGATTTTTATGACTTCACATGTAAATTCTACTGAACATTTTAAGAATAAATACATTTCTCAATGTCTCCCAAATTAGAGAACAATTTTTAACTGACTCTAATGTGAAAACCAGACAAAGATATTATCAATAGAAATGAATAGTACTAACCGGTGGCCCTTTTCTTAAAATAGATTAAAAAAACTTAATAAATAACAAGTTCAGTTGAATGAACTATTAAACTATATTATTCACACTGATCACTTGAGACTTACCTCAGAAACACAAAGTTGGCTCAACAAGAAGAATCAATTAATAAAATATTTATACAATATGGAAAAAATATGGTATGATTTTATCATGAAGAAAGCAGTTGATAAACTTCAATTCCTGATAAAACCACTCAAAAACTAAAAACAAGGGAACTTCCCACACCTGGTAAAAGGAATCTTTAGACCCCAAACATCATCAACATTAAAATCAGGAGATCAGTTTCATAATATGTCCCAAATAAAATATGGCAGTTTGATGAAACAAGAGCTCCATGAAGAAAATGAGAATAAAAACTCTTAAGACACTGATTAGAGGATTTCTAAGGCCCTAAATACATCCTATGTACACTGATTGTAAGACTGAATATTGCGATGGCAGTATTTCCAGAATGAATGCAAATAAAAATCGCAATGAGATACCATACATCATATCTATAAGGATAGGTATTTTTTTGTTTGTTTGTTTAAAAGGGCAGGCAAAAGTAAGTATTGGCAAGGATGTAGAAAAATAAGGACCTTTATACATTGCTGGTAGGAATATAACTCCTATGGAAAATACTACCCACTATGGTAAACAGTTCAGAATTAAACAGGAAATTACCATATGTTTTAACTAAACCACTCCTAGGTAGCTGAGAAGCAAAGAAACCCATTTTCATAAAATAACTTGTAAATAAGTGTTCACAGCAACATTATTCAAAACAGGAAAACAGTGGAAATAATACAAATATCCAGGAAGTGAAGATCAGGTAAGTAAAATATGGTATATTCAGTCAAAAAACTGTAATTCAGCAGAGAAAGGGATGAAGCACTAATTCATACCATAACTTGATGAACTTTGAAAACATTACGCAAAGTGAAAAAAATCAAATATAAAGATCCACATATTGTGTAATTCCATTTTTTAAGAAATGTCCAGAACATTCCCAGGACAACTAAGGTGATCTGTATTTATATGCATGGTTCCCTCAACCATCAATGTGCTCTTTATTACCACACTGTTGAATCTTACCACAGTATCTCCTACTTAGTCTCTATTTGTTTCTTGGTTTCATTAGTGTTTTATCATAATGCCTCAGTACACATTAGTAGCAACTGTGTAGAACTCTATAATAAACATTACAGAATATCTAGGAATTAAAAAAAAGAAAAGAAAAGAAAAAGAAATGTCCAGAACAGTAAAATCCAGAGAAAGAAACAACTTACTACTTATCAAGGTTGAGGAGAGAAAGGAATACAGACAAAGTGAGTGTTAACTTAGTGTGGGACTTTCCTTTGGGGTGGTGAAAATGTAGTGGAATTTAGTGATGATGGAAGCACAAGACTGTACGTACTAGAGTGTCACTGAGTTATGTATCTTTAAGTGGTTATAACTGAGAATTTCATCTTTAAAGATTTTTATTTTCATTTTAAAACCAATAGCAACAATGAATTTAAATCTACCCAATAAGATTTAAATTAAAATAACTACAAAAGCCTTTGCTAATTGTCTTGTCTATCTGCTCAAACTGGGATCTAAAAACAGGCACCAATATCTCACAACTGTGACATTATTCTAAGTCAGTAAACAATTTTTACATTCAAGCTATCATTAAAATTTATACATTGATCTTAAAAGACAAATTTATGACTGATGACTAAACTCATTTCTAATGCCAGAAAATCCAGTTACTTTACTTAGGTGATAGTAAAAGACAAACTCTGCTAGCTTTTTCACCTGGGTGCAGCAGCTACTCACCAAGTTTCTCTGGTTCATCAGGTCCTGTGCCAGCAATGCAGCTACTCTCCAGACCATAGGTGGGATCCACTTTCCCAGAGGCTCGCGCTGCTTCTTGCACTTTCTTCACATGAGCTTCAACCAATTCCAGTGGCACCTCCTCCCGAACCCGAGAAAACTCCTCTGTTCATGAATGAAATAGCAAGAGGGAGCTGGTTTCACACAAATATTTGTTTCAATATAAACCACCATCAATCCAACATAATATTAGTGTCTTGTGTACAATGACCTGTTTGGGCACTGAGTCCTAGTCTATCACAACAAAATGTAAGGGACAAATGAGTTATTATGTACAGTAATGAAATTCTTTGCAATTATATTTTATCTTATAAGTACTAGCTTCCTGCTTATAAAAAGAGATTACATTTCCATCAGTAAATCAAAATTTTATGCACATTTATATGATTCACCTGGTCACACTGATAATCAAGAAAGAAACAAGGATTAACAACTAGTCAAAAAAAAGTTCCAGGGTTTAAGAAAATTCTTAATTTTTAGAAAGTAAAAGGATTCTTTTGCAAGTCAATGACTGGATGAATGACAAAACGTAAAATAAAAAAACCGTTTCGGCCCTCCAAATCTTAATTATAAAATAGTATAATATAAAGCCCCAGTTTAAAATGTTATAATACTCAAATAACAATATTTGAATGAGCAAACAAACTTGTTAAATATAGAATGCAATTTTAAGAAGTATATCTGATTTGTTATATAACTGAAATAAAGCTGACAACACTTAAATGTGAGATAACAGTAACAAGAAGTATTATGCCTTATCTGAAATTGTGCTGGGAAGATGATCATACCAAGGGCTGCTTTCGCTGCCGCAGATGCCACACGAGGGTCTACAACAGATGCCAAAAAAGCAACCGTGCTCATGACTGGGTTTCCTGACTGACTGAAGGGGACAGGTTGGTAAGCCAGGGGCCCAAGGGAAGCATCTGAATTCTCAAGGTATGGGTCCTCAATGGGAAGCCTCAAGAAGTGGAGGATGCATTCGTCCTGGGTACGACTTCCAACATGTTCTGACACTTTGTTCCAATCATCCTTGTACATCTCCAAGGCCTAAAGCAGAGAAAAACAGGAGCTTGAATATAAAAATACAAGAAAATAATGTAACAATATCAGAAGCCTGTGACTGTATTTAGATGATTTAAAACAAAATAATGAAAATGTCTGCATTGTACAAAATAGGTAGATTTCATTGTTTTCTATTAATTCTAATACCACAGTAGCAGGGCTGGAGAATGCTGTATCTCTTGTAGAATCTGTGATTTTGGAGACAGAATGATGCATAAAAAGATGTGGGGCAAAAAGAGAGAAAATAGAAAAGATATGAGAAATTTAACAAATCCAGTAACAGAACCAGCCCCCCATAGTGGAACTCAGAGAGTACTACAATGTATTCCTACCATGACTGCACTATTTTCCCTTAACAACCAGAAAAGTTCTTAGTGCTGCAATATCTTAACATTTCCTTCTAAAGAACAATAGAGGAAGTGGTAGAATTTTATTTATTTACTTTCTTTTCAAGTTGTAGTGACTTTAATGAACTGAAAAATAAATTATCATAATCTCGAAACACCCAATATAGCAGTATGAAACAAAAGAGAATGTACTTTTTGTATTAATTTTAATGATAAAAAGGGCACAGGAGTAAAAACCTGATATTTCATTTATATTGCATAACAAAGCTAACCAAACTGGATATGGAGGATAAATTATAAAACAAATCATTTTACTATTGTTCTATGACTTTTCTTTTGATTAGATTTGTCTTTTCAAATAGGGCTAAGGTATAGGTACACTGGCAAAAAATAAAGAGGCAAACAAGAATAGTGCCAAAGTAACAGATACCCAAAACCGAATACCATATAGAAAAGGTCATATAGCAACTATTTATCAGATTAGAGCAGCAGGAGAAAGTTACTTCTAAATCATAATCATTTTAGTGGTATTTGTCAACTTCACATCATTCTTCATTTGTAAAGTAGTAAAATTCAATTTAAAAAGGAAAGGGGAATGGAGAAGTCAGTTAGTTCATACCAATAAATTAGGAAGTGGTAGAATTTTAAAGCAGAAATAAAGAAAACAGAAGGCAGATCAAGACAAGAATAATAAAGATGTGGATATACTGAAATTTAACTTAGAAAAAACTTGCATGAAAATCAATACACAGAAGACAGCAGTTTTCCTATATGCAAAAAGTCAAGCAGAAGAAGAAATCAGAAAAACCATCCCATTTACCATCACACCAAAAAAAAGTAAATACCTGGGAATAAACCTAACAAAACATGTAAACTATACAAACAAAACTTTAAAACACTGCTAAAGAGATAGAAGAAGACATAAGAAAATGGAAAGACATTCCCTGCTCGTGAATTGGAAGAAATAAAATAATCAAAATGGCCATTCTACCAAAAGCAATCTACAGATTCAATGCAATCCCTATAATAATTCCAATGACGTTTTTTAAAGAGAGAAGAAAAATTACAGAAATTCATATAGAATAACAAAAGACCTAGAACACCAAAAAGCCTCCTGACCAAAAAAAAAAAAAGAGAGAGAGAGAGAGAAAACAGAGGTATTACAATTCCAGACTTCAAATTATACTACAAAGCTATAGTAATAAAACAGCATGGTACTGGTACAAAAACAGACAATCAGATCAATGGAACAGAACTGAGTGCCCTGACATATACAGTCAACTAATCTTTGACAAAGGAGTAAAAAACTTACACTGGAACAAGGACAGCCTCTTCAATAAATGGTGCTGGGAAAACTGGACCAAGATATGCAAAAAAATGAAGTAGGACACCTCACATCATGTACAAAAATCACTCAAAATGGATAAAAGACTTGGATGCAAAAGACTTGAGCAAAACCCTTCATGAATTATACTTCAGAAATCCATGTCTGGATACATCTACAGCTGGCAAAAAAATGAAGGGAAATATAAACACATGGGACTACATCAAACTAAAAAGCTTCTATACAGCAAGAGACAACAGATGAAACAAAAAGAAAGCCAACCAAACGGGAAAAAATTTTTGCCCTCCACAAAAGTGATTAGGGTTTGATAACACAGATTCACAAGGAACTCACACAACTTAGCAAAAACAAAACAAGAAGCTCAGTCAAAAAATGGGGAGAACTAAAAAGACCCTTCTCTAAAGAGGAAATACAAATGGCGAACAGGCACATGAAAAAATGCTCAACCTCTTCCCTGCAATCAGGGAAATGCAAATCAAAACCACAATGAAATACACCTTACAAGAATAAGAATGGCCGCAAAAAAAAAAAAAAAGGGCAACCAGTGCTAGAGTGTGGATGTGGAAAGAAAGGAACACTCTTACAGTGCTGGTGGGAATGTAAACTGGTCCAGCCACTATGGAAAGCAGTGTGGAGGACCATCAAACTAATGAAAATGGAACTGCTATTTAACTCATCAATTGCTTTTCTGGGAATCTACCCAAAGGAGACCTCAGTACTTATACAGAGGGACACTTGGATGTTTATTGCAGCACTATTTATAACTGCAAGGCAGTGGAAACAACCCAAATGACCCAAAATAGAACAATGGATGAAAAAGATGTGGTATATAAAAACAACAGAATATTACTCATCAATTAAAAATGACAAACTTGATGAATTTGAGATAACATGGTCGTACTTATATGGAACATAGGAAAAACAAAAGGCAAGAAGGAAAAGTCAAAACAAGCTAACAAGCAAACAAAAGTACACAAGTTGGGGGGTTATGAGTGGGA
>PVHY01018968.1:0-28309 GCA_004024945.1 Uropsilus gracilis | reverse complement strand
GTTTTCCTTCAATTTTTTGCCTTCTGCAGATGATTCCAGAAAGGGATTTCTGAATTGTACTTCATGGAGGGTTTTACCTATGTTTTCCTCTATGTATGTTATGGTTTCAGGTCTGATATCTAAGTCTTTTATCCATTTTGAATTAATTTTTGTACATGGTGTGAGAGAGATGTCTTGGTCCATTTTTTTGCATGTCTTATTCATATTTTTTAAATGCTTAGCATTTACAATAACTTAGTTAGATCTAATAAGGATCAATCATGACACAGTAATAAGATTATCCAATAATGTTTATGCTAGATGAACAAAAGTCTAATTTATGGTTGGGGGCATTTTTAATTAATCTTTCATGATCCAGTACTTGTTTGTTTTAATGATATACTCCCATTACTATTTTTCCACCTCTATCTGTTCGCAACTTTCCCTTTGTCAATATTCTCTACCTTACAACAGTTAAATCATGACAGGTTTAAATCATGGGGATCTTGACTGTAGTATTTTCCTTGGGTAATTTCACACAATCTATGGGTTCCACTGGTATTCATATGAAAAAGTCTCTTAAAGTTAGCTCAGCCAACAACTGCTCCTAAAATCAATGCCCACAGGGGTACTTATTAAGAAAGAATCTTCATCTAGATATTTCATAGATACCTTAAATGACTGCTCTCTCCATTCCCTTGTCTATCCTACTTTATAGCTTACCATAAACTGCAATGTAGGTACATAACAGATTTATTTTTACACTGAGTAAGTGGGTGAAATGAATTAACACATAAATCAATGACTTAATTCATTAGAAAATACCTTGAACTTCTGTCCAGGGTATTTTTTCAATAGTATTTTCCCATTTTTCTAATTACTGAAACACTGATAAAGAGTTGTTTTGTTTGTTTGTTTGGTTTAACTTTATGTAATCAAGTACCATTGTTTCACATCGCTGCTAATATCTTGACAGTATAGAAATTTCCCTTTCAGGAGAGGCCACCTTAGCTCCCTTACTACCAAAGTACCCATGGCTCCTTGATATATTCAGTTGTATTCTTCCCCACTGGCCTTTCTACTCCTCTGCTCTCACCTTCCTCAGTGTTTCAAGTCTTTGTGACTTTGTAAGAGTTAGTTTTAAATATTTATAGACAAAGACCTACTTGAGAAAATTTATTCCTATATACTATAATACACCATACTCTGATTTCTATCCTTAAATTCAGCTCCATACAACTTATTGATCAGTTATAAAACACGGTTCTCTGCTTGGGGTGATACTATATGCGTAACTGTTTGATATGTTAACATTATCTGCATTTTGGACAAGCTGAGAACTGGGTCTTTTATTTCTTATAGAACATGCACAGTACTATGCTGAAAATATTTTTTGGAACAATATATAATCATTAACAAACATTCAAATTGGCCTTTACTAAATACCCAACACAGATTAGGTTTTGAAAATAAAACGATCATTATGTGAATTGCTATATATGGCACAATATAAAGATGGCTAACAGGCACTAGCTGATCATTATCAAAATAAGTGTTAATGTTTACTCATTTAGTTTTCATATTTTTATCTTCAGCAACCTTTAAAAGTTTGAAATGTAAACATTCTCAAATGCTTTTTGCTAAAACGTCTATCCACATGGTACTTTGCCCAAAATAAAGCTATCATTGAGGCAGTGCTGGGGTTTTTAAAAAATTAACCTCCCTAAGTACTTTGTGAAACAAAGGGCAAAACTGGTGATTCATTAGGTCTAAAAATAAATATGAGTTTGTAAAAGATGAAGAATGGAACATCATAAATCTTTTCTACAGTTTAATATAAGAACCCATTACATATTAATTTGCTCATATTGTTCATTACATAAATATGCTACCTATAAAATATATCTATTTTAATTAAATGCTATTATAATTAAAGAAGTGATAGAACAAGAATAAAAACTGTGTGGTACACTGGCTACCACTATACATCTTCTTTTCAATGTTCAAATTGTCACAGTCACAAATGTAGTGATTAAAATATTTTACTTTTGAATCCAGAGGCAGGTTCACAATCCTATTCTGCACAGCACTAAAGCAAAAGTCAGTATTTGATTAATATTGGCCCCTATCATGAACTTTATTTCCACCTGCTCCAGAATCACATCATCTTAAATTTTAAGGAAATTATCTAATTTCCCTATGTTATGAATGCAAGAAAAATGTAAATAGGTAAATTGTACTGTAAATTTAGAAAGTTACTAAAGTATATCATACAATATAAGTTCAAACTCATTAGTTTTTTATTTTTAATTTTGAATAATAAACATGATTTTGGTGAGAAAAGTTTAAAATATAAAAATCAAATAAAAATCGCCAGATCCAATGGTCTCAATTAATAGCCCATAAGTATTCTTTTCATATATATTTGCATACACATATATGCACATGTTTTCAATGGCTTGTATATGCACAATTTAATTTTTAAATTCCACTGTCTGTCTATATATTCATTATTACTCTAAATTATGTGAAAATTATTTAAAAATCATATAGTTCCTTTAAGGAAATAGAATCAGGAGAAACGAAGTAGCTTTATACATTCTATGAGTACAAGTATATTAGTAGTTCACACAAAAATGAAATAATAATTCTGCTAGATAATCAATATATGGAAAAATGGAATGGGGATGCTCAACTTCTAAGAATAGAACAAAAATATACAATAATGATAGAATAAAAACATTTTTAAGTAATAATTTTTTGAGTAAAATTCTACCATTGCAACTAGTACATAAAACAGAGATTGAGTTTCTCAGGATGAAGATGATGATGAAGAGGTATACTCACCTATCCTGTAAGACTCCCCACCTTCTCTACACACACACATATGTGAGAAACCAGCTTAGAAAATGTACAGAAAATCAGAACCTGAGTGTTTTTCTTCTCTGTTTCAGACTTTTCATTGCCTGATCCTCTTCTCTTTAATCATATTTTATCAACATTGAACTCATAGATCATCTCTGGGCATATATATTTACTCAAAAGCATATTTGTGGAGATACACTAGGAAATATAATAACACTAGAAATAGCATATGTGTGTGCATACGATGTAGTACATATTGAATTAAATCTATTTAGTAAAATAAGCATATTATTTACATTCACTTAGATTAATACATCACATATATTAAATGTATATGAATCCTGTTTTTTTTTTTTAATCTACAAAATCTGATTATAATGAGGAAAGGCAATACATATCCTAGAGTACAGTAAGCAATGTAATACTTCTAATATCTAATGGTAAATATCTATATATCAGTATAAATATCAATATGCAATATATAATAATACACATGGAAAAAAATGGGGGATATTGCTGTGAAAGACTGAAATCATCTAAAAGACTTCTCTTTTTAGTAACAACTGAAAAAGGTAACAAATGCAACAAAATTCATTGTACCCTGAGCTTTGCAGAGTTATTCAAAATCATTCCCCCCACATAGATTTATTATTAGACACAATATAAAGTCTTAGATCACACAGTCCCTGCATGTAAATTTTTAAGGTTTTTTTTTTTTTCTCCAAAATAAGTAGGAGGAAAAAATAGTTTTGCAATATCTTCCCTTCCCAAACTTTTATTCATATGCTAGCTTAACAAAAAAGAAAAAAATTTAAACATAAGATATGCTGTATAATTCCATAAGGATCTATGCACGTGAAGAGTTTTCTCTGTTAAAAAATTATACTCACTTTCCAGAGAAGTGTTCATTGTGTTATTAAGTAGAAGGTGTGTGGTTATAATGAACTTTCCTAAACCCATGGACAGCACACTAAGAATCAGACATATTTCGATCAACAACACATTGAAAAGTGATGAAGAAAAAAACTGTCTTCCTCTGAAGCTATTTTCCATCTAGGATCTTCTAATTCTTTTTCTGCAACCTCATCGAATGCTGAATGCTACTTCTTTTATTTCAGAAAATATAATCTACTTACTACAATGGCATATAACCTTGCCTAAAGCCTAGAAATACATTAACCATTCACTTTTTAAAATCATTACCTTACTTTCATGAAACCACATGCATAATAAAACTCCACTGATCCAAAATATATTAATATATTAAATATATTATGAAATATATTAAATATATTTTCCTCTTTGTATAATAAGTTGATATGTTTTGTGTTTTCTATATGCTTTTCTTTACTCTTCAAGTTGATATATCTTGTGTTTTCACAGAAAATAGTGTAAAATTCCTAAGGTTAAGATCAACCTTATTAAAAATTGTCAATAAAAATTATTGTGAAAGTTATATGCTTTAATATTGTGAAATAATATGTGCATATAACCTGATTATGATAGGTCTCTCTGTGTGATCACACTCACACTATCTTATCTCAGAACAATCAGCATTAATGTAAAAAGAAATCTAATATAATATTAAGCATCATCTTTAATAAGAAGCCCTTTATAGTTATTATGCCTACATCTTTAACTACTTGGAAGAGTCTGGTTTTAAATTCACCCAACTTTCTTAATGGGGAGTGTGTGTGTGTGTGTGTGTGTGTGTGTGTTAGTTACTAGGATTTCCATGTTTATTATCAACATAACTTTTGTGTTGTTTTTATTATATGTTGTAACAAATCAACTTAATGCAATGTGAATGCCTTTTGGACTTATGGGGGGTTAACAACTATTATTTGAACTGAATCTAATGCTCTGTTGTCATTCAGTAACATAGACATTTATCCTCAACTACGAAGGCTACATATCTTACAAATGCATTTGTTTTAATCCACTATATTTAGCACTACTGTAGTATAAATAAATTTGCGATCGGTTGAAGCAAAATTTAGCCTATATTTTAAACAACTTTTAAAACTGCATGCCATTTAACTAAGATCTGTAACAGCTGTCAACTTCTGTTTACAGAAAAGTAAATTCTGTCATTGTCTGCATTTCAATATCTCCACGCTTTTTATATGCTAAGAATTGCGCTTTGTTTTGGAAAGGTAATTAAAGATAGCAATACTTTTAGACTGGCATGCGGAAAAATAAAAACTTATATGAATATCATGAATCAGGGTTTTTTCCTCATGTAACAATATTGGGATGTTCATAAAAGTTCCTTAAGTACATACCACATAGTATCACTGCAGTGATAATTTATATATGTGATTTACCACTACAATGTTATCGACAGAATTTAGCCAATTTTCACCTCATTTCTAGTCAAACAATATTTGAAAAACTCCTTTTTGGGAAATCACTCTGCTATTGCATTTCTATCACCCTTGAAAGCAGCTTTTACTCATTTGCTTGGGTCACTGATTCACAACTTACTTACAGACTCCTTTGCTTTCAAATGTTCTCCAGAAAATGAACCCGTGATAGATACTTAAAGCTTAAGTGCTACAATAACCTCCAATAGTAAACTTTTCCCAAAATAAATAAATAATTTTCGGCAGTGCGGAGTTCTAAAAACAAAAGTCCCTTGAAACATTTGGGAATATGCTGACCTATTTGGGCAGAAAATCATATAAAGAGAATTAAATCCCCCACATTTGAGGGACTGATTATAATTGAATTACAATTGTAATTTTAGTGCCTACTTCATAGAATGTGTTCAAAATGCATTTATGTTTATAACAATTTTTATATAAGGGCAAACCATATTTTCATTACTTCTGATATTTGGTGATTTAGAGATTGCCCAACAGAAGACATTTTACCTCACAAAAAATGTCAATATACATATACAATCTGATAAAACAAATGTTTTGTTTAACTGTTACATATTTGGTTTGTCAGTTATGCTACCAGGAGAAACATCATGTCAACTATAGTTTAGAGTGAACACTTGCACCTTTTTATAAAAAATTCACTTAAATTCATAAACCACTATTAGAACTTACCAATTGCTTTATCTTTTTCTTTTACAATTATTCCAATGGATCCATCTTGAAATTAAGAGGTTACAAGTAACAAAGTATTTATAAGATATATAAGGTATTGAAAACTCTTTTATAAAATATATTTTACTGTGTATAAAATATTCAAAAAGAGAAGTACTTATTATTCATATCATGTGACACATTAAAATATTTCACAAAATAATTTTGCTTTTCTCTTTTTGAGTTCATTAGGATTCATGCATACATTTTAGCTGTAGGTCCTAATAACCCTCAGGCCCTTTAACTATTGTTTCAGCCAACACAATTTACTTTATGGCTACCACCAGAATAACTGTCACATCTCTATAATAGATAGCGTTTTAACTCAAAGATCCTGCTTTTATTGAATAATAATAAATTACACACTCATAACCTCATGTTACTAGTCTTAACAATTTGCCATACAGTTTCCTATTTGTTTTTTGTAAAGAAGTGATGTTTATCAAGACAAGGGCAAATAGTTCAATGTATTGTAGCTCTTCACTAATAGTGACAAACAAACATGATGTATATAATGTATTTCAAAACACTCATGACCTGACTTAAAGGATATCCTGTTTTGGGAGCCAGATTTGCCTATGCTAGGCTGGCCAAATCTGTCTAATGAAAAACAATTTAATATGGTAATACAATTAGTAAACCAAATGTGGTCAGATAACTCACTTGAAAGAGACCCTCTTTTATCATTTCAGACAGCTGTTGGCTCCCTTAACACTAAACACTTAACTCTTCTTTCAAGCTATTTGGTAATTTCATAACTTTATATTGTCAGACCTTTAAATTAATTCTTATACATCTTGTAAATATTTACATCTTTAGAATATTCTAATTCAAGTAGTAAGACTAACCTAGGGCTATAAAGTCCAAAGAATATGCCTGTGAGACTAAATATTTATGCTAGTAAGCAAACTTAAAAAAAAATTATTTTCTCCAACGAAAACATCCATGCCTAAAAATCCCCATAGCTGAGAAGAGAAACCAAGCTATTATAAATTAACCCTGTGTTGAAACACAATCTTGCCACGAAACTGGTATGACACATTGAATTCTTTTTAAGTGAAATAATCTAGAAGCTGTCAACGTACTTAACAAATGACAATTCCATCGGATCCTTGTTTTGTTACATTAGGATTTTAGTTTAAAAAAATTACATTTAATGAATATTTATCTAGTTCATCTTGCATAGCATACTCAAAAGCTTCATATTAGCAATTCTGATATTCATAAGATGTCATTTTGGTTACTATTAAAAAACTAGATTCCTCAGTATCTCTATGAAAGTTCATAAGTGGGGAACATAATTTGTATCGAATGATTAAAGTGGCAGTTTAAAGGAAGAGACATTTGAACTGAATCAACCGAGTATGGAAAAGGTGGTTCCAGTTAGAGAGGATAGTAGTGGGTGGGAAGAACTTCACTTTTTCATAATAAATTAAAAGTTGGATATTTTTTCTAGGTAGTACAAGAGTTGTTCAAGGTCAAGTTGGAGGAGCAAGCAGAACTAAAATCACAAGAGACTTACAGATGGGAGTAAGAGATTGGATTTCATTCTAATACTGTCGAAAGTCCCTTGAAAGACTTTTTTTTTTAATCATGAGGGTAGTTAATAATGTGGAGTAATTAAAATTTATGTTTAATTATAAAAGTAACATTTTCTTAACAAAATGCTAACGTGTCAAAGTTAGTATCTTTTGGAGTGTCATATAAATTTCATGCTCTTACTAAGCAGTTAAAACTTTGAACTTTTTAGATAACCTTTCTTTGCTTATACAACCTCAACATGTATAGGGACTATACATTATTAATTGCCTTTATTTTTTAAAAAATGTAATCACATAGAACATATGCTCTAATGTCCTTTTGACATTGAGGATAGGATGGGCGTACAAGCAATTATGACTCATTCTTTATAATGATCAAAGAAAATTACAACGTGTGGAGTACAATTTACTCAATCATAGCCTTACTGATATTTACATGTGCATATTTATAAGTATACTAAAATAATGTTGCAATGAAAAATCCCTACTCTATCTTCTAGTGTCATTAATGTTTGCATATTGATATTACTTAAATAGGAATTTTAATAGAAAGTGTGGGAAATTTAAATTTTAGTGAGTTATGGTGAAATAATTTCCAAATACTCTACTCATTTATAGAATTCTAACAGTTTTTAGCTATTTGCATATACCTTTGTCAGGATTGTGCACTTTAATATTTTTAAAATTTGCAAGTCTGACAGTCAAACTTTGTGTTATACAGCTATTGTTGGGAATGATTGTGTTTATCATGTCATTTCTATGACAACAATTAAGACTGGGCATCTTCTCACAGGTTTGGTCATTAGAGGCATTTCTATAAATTAATATTTTCCTGTTAAATTACTTCTATGGTTCTATCATATTTTAACAGTATTTTCTTCACATCCTTGAAAATTAGAAAAATTAACCCTTAGACTATATTATATATGAAAGATATTTTTCTCCTAATAGATGCCTCAATTTTGAGTTTGATTAAAATATTTTTATTTTTATAAAGGTAGTTTAAAAACACAATAAATATATTTTTATTTAAAATAAATATATGTACATATAATAAAACTGACCAAGGAAATGTTTTTCAGTTTACTAGACAAAGTGCTAGAAACTAATAATATATGCAAAAAATATTAAGTTATAAATATTTCCCTGCACTTAGGGACAGGTAAGTGAATTACTAGATGTCATTTCAGTATAGTGACCATGCATAGTTAAAGCATGACAACTGGAGATTTTCATGTTTTCTAGAGTTCTGTATCTTTGTTTCAACTGCCCTATTTTCTATTGATCAGGATATGTGGCAACTATCTAAGAGTGAAAGTCAATATGTAAAACTGATTAAAAAACAAAACAAAGAAAAACAATGATTATTCTTTGAGGAAATTTTAAAAGATGTTTTTTCTAAAAGCAGTGCAAATTACTTCTGCACTATAACCCAAACATTTGCATGTATAACCTTGTATGACTTTGAACATTTACACCTTTTGGTATATTCATTTCTTCATTCCTTTAACTGATCAACTATGTGAATCTCACTATTTTAATTCTTTTTGAAATATTCCAGACATTTCCCTAATTTCTTCATTAATTAATGAGCTAAGTGAATTCTTAGATACATGGCTACTTTGTATTTCCTTGAAATCATGTGTTTAACAGCTGCTTCCAAGGCAAGAATTTCATTAAATATAATCATTAAAATGAAAAGAAATGAAGTAAAATAGCTATCTAAATATGAATTTAGTTGAAATTGTAAGAAAGAAAATATCATGGATGAGTGAGACTGAGAATGAATCATACACAGGGGTAGCCAATGAGAAGGGTAGAATATACCTTGAAGTTTTAGATTCTATATGAGGACCAAAATTTCCTTTCCTACAAGAGTAGAAAGGAGGACCAGGTGGATTTGGTTAGTCTTGTAGATGAAAAGGTGATGTTACAATTCCCATTTTAATGTCTGACCTCCAATTATATGTTTTTATGTGAATTTGAATATGGTAGTCTGGGAGTTGAATGAAAATTAATAACTGAAATTTTAAGAAGAATGAAAAAACTGTCACTTTTAAGTGGAAACAAACTTTCCACTGAAAAATGTAAGACTATTAAAGGCAATTTACTTGCATAATCAGAAATGTGACAAGTTAAACATATATGCTATTTAAAATCAAACATATATTATATGTAAAATATGTAAAACAGACCTGTATATTATATCAATATTCCTTTTTGTTGTATTTTGATATACTTTATTTCTTATCTAATGCTCCATGTTTAAAAAAAAAAGCTCAAGTAGTCAAAAATATAAAAATACACTAAAATTGGGATCCAGAGATGGAAAAGTACTGCACTCTTGTACTAGTAAGCCAGGCAGATGACAAGAAACATGGTGAGTACTAGAACCTGGAGTGATCACAGTGCTCCTTAAGGGATGGCTGGCCTGACCCAGCAAACCAGTAGATAGAGGGAGTACCTATGCTCAGGTTTGCATGATCTGATTAATCAAAGAATGGCTTAAACATACATTTCCTGATTAAAAAATGCCATCTACTCGATTTCTTAGAAATTTCAGGCTTGCCTATTTACCGTTACAAGTCAGACAATGGTTTTCCATGGAGGGAAGGACAAACCAGGAGAGGACAGTAGTAATATTTCCTAGAACAGTTGGATTTGGTCTCAACTGGTTACATAGAGGTGTGTGGCTAGTGAGAACTTCATAGAAGAATGCAGTTTTAAATGCCAATGCCCCTCAATATGCAGATTGATAAAGTGGTATGTTATTAGTAATCATTTGCTTCTGTTCCCTGTAATACCTAACATACTGCTAATAATTATGCTAATATTACTGAGCCGCAAATATATGATAACCAGAATAAAGATAAACAGATGAATAGGATATGTAGTGAATTCAAGTTTTGTCATTTTTTTAAAAGAAATATTTAAGGTGCAAGAATATATATATATATGTACATACATGCATATATATGCATATGTATGTATACATACATGAATATATATAAAGAGGGAGTAGAACCTGAGTAGGTTTATGAGTCTATACTCGGAACAATGTGAACTTTTGTTAACCCCTGTGATCATTTGTACTTTTGAACAAATTGAAGAGCCAGAGCCCCTTTTACAAAAGGAAGAGATTGGAACAGAGGTTTAATTGGCATATTGTTGACATAACTAGATTCAATAGCTCCACAAACAATACCTAACACTGTTATCTAATTAAGCAACTAATGATTTCTTTAGTTGACCAAGTCAGTTATAAATGTATTGTCTTTTCATTTTTGTCTTGTTTGAAACCAAACCTACACTAAAAGCACACAAAGCAGGAGAATAAAATTACCAGTTAGTAAGGAGTCCCCATCAAAGCTGTGTTATCAGAAAATAAACTTGTTATTACTAAATGTCATTAAAAAAGAGTAGAAACTTTGTTTCATGACAGTTTCCTTCTAAGTTAGGAGTCAACAAACTTCTTAAAGCGTAAGATATCAACTAACAGTGAAAAAGTCACTGAGGACCCAGAGTTTTCTGTAGTTACTATACAGCTTTACTATTCTAGCACAAAAGAGTCACAAGCAATTTAGGAACAAATTAAGTTAGTTGTGTGACATAACAATTTATTTTTCAAACCATGGGTGTCTCTTCTTTAAGCAAATCTGAAGAATATTTTAATGCAGTAACCTTTTCTCTTATATCATTATAATTATTCTTGAAACAATGGAATCGGGCTTATTTAATCATCAGTTTTCTTCAGTACTACATGACTACAGGAAAAAAAATACTCATCTTTGATGGTAATAGATTTCAGATTAGGCTTTAGGTTTGGGTAGCCCATAACTTATTTAAAAAAAAAAAAAAAGACATGAAGATATGTTAGTTTGACCTTCTTCCTTACTTTAGAATGTTTTCACACAACTTTTTAAAAAGTATGTATTTATCTTGCTCTGCTTCCCAAACATGGAGATAAATACATTCCCCAATAGCCTGACTTTTTCAGAGGCAGCACTCAATTTTTCAGTTCTTAGTGCACATTTTCCAAAACCTGACAAAACATCCTTGAAACCTTCAGAGGGGAAAAATAAACCCTCTTTCTCAGACTATGCAAATTACCACCAAGTATAGCTATGAATAAAAAGAGAATAAGTCCTGATTCAAGCTTTTTGAACATCTCAAGTTCAGCAGAACTCAGACCACAAGGCAGGGAATAGAAAAGTTGTTAAGTATTCTTATGTATAGCATATTTTTTTTTTTAAAAGCCAATTATTGGAAATTTCTGAGCTGAACAACATTAAGTTGATGCTCAGCTATCTCTCTGAAGACTGCTTCCTTCAAATTAAGTAATACTGGGGAAAAATCATCTAACTAATGACTTGGAACAGAAAAGCAGAATCATTGTTGCCAGAAGGGCTTATAGTTAAATGCACTTAGAGTTCTTGAGAGCACAGGAAAGCACATTAACCCTGATTGGTTTAGAAGATTGCTGACTTAAAAGCTCCTGTCCTTAAGGGAAAAGATCTGGGCCAAGAAACTTGATGTTCCATCATGAGGAGAAGAGCCAAAATAGTCTTTGTGAGGAGAAAAAAGAGACTATCCACAAGCAATGGTAAGAACCCCCCACTTCCATAGCAAGTATTTGCTCACAAATATTGGGAGAACTATGAACACAAAACAAATAAATTCCCTATACTTGAAAACCACTATGCAGTCAGTATAAGAAAGCTACATGCATAACATAAGCAGCTGATAAGATATATGCCACAATACAGAGAAATGTGGGGTATAAGAACCTGATACTAGGGAATAGGAATGTTTGTGGAGAAGTTGAAAGTAGTGACCTTTCAAGAAAGAAAAGAATCTAGACAAGAATAGATGATGACATGAGGGGAGTTTGCCCAAGGAAGGAGGAAAAAGCATTACAGTCAGAGGAAATCAAGGAATATAAAATGGCATATAGAGAAAAAAACATAAAAGGTATATTACTTAAGTGATTCAAAGTGTCTCATATGTGAAAGGGACTTAGTGGGAAGGTAACAGTAATATTTAATTGAGTAAACATTAATTGAGGGCTAGTTTGTGCCAGGGCTATGCTAAAAGAATTTCACAGATTTAGGATTTAATAACAAGATGTAAATGAGTTGCTATTTTTAATCCTATTTGAAAAATAGAACACTGTTACTAAATAACTAAACCAATATCACACAACTAGTGACTGCTAAGGTAGCAATAGCAATGACTGCTGAATAGATTGACTGGTTAAAGAAAAATTAAAGATTTTTTTTAAAAGACAAATGCCAGGTCAAGGTCAATCTGTAGCATATTTCAAACAAAAAGAGTGATTTTCAGTGAGGATATGAGAATGCCAAAATGTTATATGCAAATCAAATGTGAGGATTAAAAAAAGGTATCAAACAAGAATTGGGCTGAAAATGACACTGAATAGTTGATTAAAGGTGTTTGAAACTGGGACAAGGAATTAGTAAGTACAGAAGTGAAAAGGAAAAAAAACAAATATGAATGAGAAGAGATGGGAAATATCAAGTCAAAATTTGAATTTTTCAGTCTGGAAACAGCGGATTAGGAAGAGAGAACACTTCAAAATGATGGTTCTGTGATCAACAGAAGAAACATGAGTGGAAGGATAAAAATAAACTCAGTTTGAACAATGTTCTAGAGGAGTCAGTAGGCTACATTTTTTAGAAAATCTAGTAGGTAGAGAAAAGCTCAAAATCCCTCAAATTCAACTGAATTCATTAAGTCTTCATAAAAAAAAAAACAAAACCCAAACCAAAAACCAAAAACCAAAACAAAAACGCCAACACACCAGCAAACCAATAGAATCTGCTCTAATTCTACCTGAATTGGTGCCAAGGTATTTTCTACAATGCGAGTCTGGAAGTCACACTTTACTACTCATAAGCCAGGTTGTCAGAGTCACCATGATCAATTTTGCTCCACAAATATCATTTTGATTTATCTTTCTCTCCATTTATACTGTTACTGTTGTGATTCAGGCTAAAACGCTCAGCTTTATTACTACAAGGGCTTGCTAATGGAGTGCCAAACATGCAACTCTTGACCAACAACTCATCCTATATACCAAAGCTAGAAAATATCATCAAAATACAGATTATATCATTTCCCTTAAAATCATAAAATATATTCAATGCTTGAAGGTTAAAGACAAAACAGCCTGTTCTACAAAACTCTTGTGTTAACTCACACATTCCTATGTTTAAGGTTTCTTTCCAGGCCTCAAATTTGCATTTTAATAAAGACTGTTTTTCTACTTTTGCCTTATTTTTAATAAATTATTTATTTATTTATGTTTCACATTTTTGTAGTCCCTGGGGTTCACCCACTGCCTTTTTCATTAAAAACTTTTATTTGCTAAGTATGATGTGCTTACATTCTATAAATCAAAGATACACAGCATGTTACTTTGACACATTTGTTTTATAGTAAGATTATCAGTGAAACAATAATCATAGCATTCTATCACAATATCATTTTTCATAGCCAAACTATATTTTATTTTATTTACACTATATTCCATTTATCCTCTATTTTATTCTCTATTTTATTTATTTTACTTATTCTCTAAATTCTATTTATTCTCTAAATTCACTTCATCTCTCACACCTCAGCTTATAGTCATTTTTTCATAAAACTTTCTTTGCCCTGTTTACTAGGACAAATAAGACTATTATATTCTATCATTCAGTTAAGATGTCATTTCTTTCATTCATTAAAGTTTGCTTGCCCTCCATTTCAACAATCACAATTCACACTTGTATTAATAATATAGTAAATATGTCTGACAGACTTGCTCCTCCACTTCTCTGAAACTGTACATCTCAAGGTTTGCAAAGACCTGTCTTTCCCAATGCTGTGGTCAATCCCCAGTGACTTTGCTGCTTTTCTCAGTAGCAACTGGCACATTTCAGCCATCCTTTTTTATTGAAAACTATGCTACTTGGTATCCAGGAAAACAAATTCTCTGATGTTCCTTCTTGTTTACCTTTGCAGATTCCTTCACCTCCGTTCTACTCCACCAACTGCTGCATCTACTCCACCAACTGCTGCATCAAGATTCAGCATTGGACCTATTTAAACTCAAATCCTAGGTGATCTCATGATTCCAGGTCTATACAACTTTCACTTTTTTGTCTTTGACAACTTCCCTTAGTTTCAAGTTCACATAGTCAGTTGCCTAATAAACATCACCTTATGAACATCAAGGAATTTCAAAAAGACTGTATTCACAAAGGAATGGCATATTTTTAAATCTAATATGCTACATTATTTATGACATAAACCACTCTTTATCATTTTTCCCTCTTACCCTGACTAATTTTTCTCTATGCTAGTTCTACAGAATAATACATTAAATATCTAATTGCTATTTTCTATGTCCTCCAAGAAAATGTAGGTTTTCTAATATGTTATGTTTCATATTTACAAGGCATTGGATTTAACATTTTCTTGTTTACACATTCAAACATTAAAAATCCTAAAAAAAACACATAAACTGACCCTCAGAAGTGAATCTTACTCATTAGGATAGGCTTTCCTAAATAGTTCCCAAAATTTATAGACTTGCCCACAAAATTCAGCCCTGTACATTGATTTTTTTTTAATTCATTAAGCTGAGAATCAATTCCTACATATACATAGTTCTTGGATTTACTGATAACTTTCTTGTTTCTTTCAGTCAAAATGATCTCTTTTCTTCATATTTTTAAAGGATACTTTGAATTCTTAAGATATTTTTGGCTCATTTTTCTCAAACTCCCAGAACATGTAAAAACAGTACCTAGCCTGGTTGTATTTAAGTGAACTACTTAAGTTGAGGTGAATCTCTAGATCTGTAGACATAGTGATGAGCCTAGATTTTCTTTTGGGAAACTGATGAGCACAGCACTATTTTCTAAATGTGTACCTGATTGCTATTAGTCTTGAGCAGCATATAATAGGTAGAAATTTTGAAACTAGAAAGGAATTTGAATACAACTTAAAACATTTTTTTTCAATTTTATAAATAAAAACTCAAATACTATTTTTATATCTAGTTGTCCTTAGGCAAGTCCTTCTAACAGCTATTTTTTTTTTTTTTTTACTATCTGACCTATCACTAGAATTTTAAAGAGATTATAGATAAGAAAAAACACTCTGAGAAGTTTAAAGTTCCACATCAATTAATGTCTCTGGAAAGCTGGGTGGAACATGATTTAATTTTCTAATACCTGGGAAGTGGTTTCATATAAGGCAAATCATAATATAATTTCAATGAAATGACAAATATGAAATTCTTAATCTTTTCATAATGCGTTTTCAATGTCTGGAATAGAATCTGCCACCAAAATGGATGCGCAAAATACATTTGTTAAATTAATACTAGATCATTACTACCAACCACTTTCACTGGGTACAGAGATTATGTGTTAGACTAGCACTGTTTATTGAGTGCCTGAAAATCATAACTATTAAATGTTCTTTGTTTGAATAAAGTGAAATAAAACTATAGCAGTGCTGTCTTATAAATAACAGGTAAGGAATTGCCACAATGAGTGAAACAAACAGAAATGGCAAATACTGAGATGAAATTGAAATGATAAAAGGCAAATGTATTTCATAATTAGAAATTTATAAAAAAAACAATTTAAATGTAATAAGTGTATATGTATGACAAATATAATTGACAAGGAATAAATGGAAGAAATAAAGACAAAGGCTCCAAGAGAAAGCACAACATAGAAGATATTGTTCCCAACACCTTAGTTCCATTCACTCCATATGCCAATGTTGAAATTTTCTTCTCCCCATCAGGTACCCTCTTCCCCATTGGGTATCTTAACTCTGCAAGTACTAGCTTTCTTCATTTTCTTAATTGTGTATCTAAGAAATCATATATCTGAAGTTTACACATTCAAGCATCAAAGTACAGAAAATACAATTTTTAGGTATCACATATTATTTGGTGTGATTTGGTAGGTTAATGTAGGGGCCTGGGAATGCTTAAGAATTTTTCCATATACATTTAGGTATTGCTTCTTTAATTGATGCCATTTTGATATATGAAAGGATTTAGAGTAACCCCTTTCTCCAGAAATACAGAACACACCCGCCAGCAGGCAGCCATGTGGCTGTCTGCAAGCCCAGGTACCTGGCCCTCGGGACTCCCTTGCCAGCGGGGAGCGAGGGGAGTCAGGCTTCTCAGGTAAGTTCCTCTGTCTGGATGGACCCAGGAGGGGAGATGGGGTGGGGGAACAGCCCTCACCCACCAATGGGTGGCTGCTGCACCAGGCAGCCACCTGTTGCTCAATTGGCAGTGCCATGTTGCCCCCAGTCCCTAACCCAGAGGGAGCATGGGAAAATACAAGGCTGGCTGACCAGGCCCGCCCCCATGCTGGGAGGTTCTGGAGTGTGGGGGTGGGGAGAAGCCCCTTACATCCATTCCTCTTACTCCAGCTAAACTTCAGAGGACCAAGAATATGCACAACACCAACCCCAACATAGAATGGGTGAGGGACCATGCAAAAGTCCAGCTCACAGGCCTGAATTGGACACAGCAGATGGACAATCAAGAGAACCAGTGCATGCGAGACTGGAAAAACAACCATAAAGACATGACGTCACCATGCACACTTGTGCGCTCGCCTTCACTACCGGAGAGGAGAGGATGACCCAAGATGGGGTAGTTGGCCCCACATCAGAACTGCAAACTGAGGCAGGGGAGATGATCTTCAAAAGCCATTCGCAGATGCCTGTATTCACAGAGAAACTTCTTGACCAACAATAACTGGGGGAGAGACCCTCTACATCTGACACCAGAGCCATAAGGAAAAGCAGCAAAGCAATGAGATGGGATTGGAGAAGATGGCCTACAGCAAGAAAACATGGACAGATCATAAATGAATATAGACTAGCCACCCAAAGCAAACTTAAGACTGAAAACCTAACAGCAAGGCTTTCCTGGATCCAACAACACAGTCCCTCACCCAGTGAAATAACACTTCCACAGGAAAGAAAAAGACTAATGGACTTAGCACAACTAATAAACAACAAAGAGAGGGGTTTGAGAGAATGGAAGGGGCACCAGAGGGAGGAGGGTGGGAGTAAAAAAAAAAAAGAACACTTACAGAGTTTGTGACCTAAAGAACAAAATTAGCTAATAATACAAAAAGAAAAGAAATACAGAACGCTACTCTGAAGTTCTAAAGTTGATTGCATGTGCATAACGTTTGACCACCTTATTTAAAAATTGAAATTGAGAAGGATAAATAAATAAATCCTTAAAACCAGAATGTGTATAGGTCTATCAGACTTTTACTAAGCATAATGAATTTAAAGGCTTTTAACAAGATTAGATAGCTGGTGTTGGGTGATATATAAGCAAAGAAGAATCATGGAACTTCAGGAGTGAGGAGGTATTGAAGTTATCTAACAATGAATCCATAAACCAGTTTACTTGACTTTAAGCTGGTCTCAATAAATAACCTGGTTCAAGTTCTAACTTTGGCAATAATTTAAACCATGAATCAGTTACTTTTGTCATTTACTTACTATTTTACTAGCAAATGATCCTTTCAAAGAATAAGCACAGGGTTGAGAATGCAGTAAATGGATACTCCCTGAAGCTTTATTTAATTCCATACAAGAATATATTCAAAGTTCAGTACTACCAGCACCCATGTAGAGGGAAGAGTCCTCCCAGTGAGAAACATAGAGAACATGGGTTTTTCTCTCCAAAAATGAAACTTCAAAGTATGGGTCATGGGAGCATTCAGACCATTTTAGTGAAATTCTTGTTGTGCCATAGTTATCCACTCTGTTTTTTGTTTTCTCTGCCCCATTGAAACCAACCAAAATTCTAATGCATTCCACTTGACTGTAGCCTTGCAAGAACCCCACTTGGAAAATAATCCCATCACCAAAATAGATGGGAGAGAAAGTTTACCTCACAAAACAACACCAGTTTCTTATCCTATCTGGAGAAAGGGGTTACTCTAAATCCTTTCATATATCAAAATGGCATCAATTAAAGAAGCAATACCTAAATGTATATGGAAAAATTCTTAAGCATTCCCAGGCCCCCACATTAACCTACCAAATCACACCAAATAATACGTGATACCTAAAACAAAGCTAACATATAATAATAAGAGCATATAAGATACGGAAGATCCAGTCTCTAGAAAATATTTCCCAAAGAAGGAGCTTGGTAGTACTACTCTCACTACTCAAGGTATACACTGTGGCTACTGCAAAACAAATGCTGATGCTACTTTGTCTTTACGCTGTAGAAAAAAACAAAACTTGGCTTCTTTTGTTTTTGGAAAATAGGTACTGTATGGGTCTTTCATAAAAGCAAAATGGTGGAACACAAACCTTCAAACATCACTAGAAACTTTTACTCATTTTAGGAAATAGAATCATGTAAACATTCTTGGATAGGAACAGGCCTCTAAAGTTTTGTTGAGCATGTAAGAAAAACAAGTCTTCAGGGAATTAGACTCAGCAATTAAAATAGAAACTGAAAGGAAAAGGCTCTTCAGATAAGAACACAAAATCTCACCCAGTCTACAAAGGCTTTAGCTAAGAAATGAATAGTATCTGGCCAATAAAAGACTGAGAATCATGACCTCTATTACCTTCAACTTTGTCTTATCAAGAAAGTCATTTCTCAAACTAAAAATTACTGTTTCATTATTTTTTATTTGGCATGGTATGGATAACATACATAAATACATTAATCTCATTCAGTGATCTCTAATAATGAGAAAAAAAGTTTACATTAAAAATATATCAGTTTATGAAGAGCAAACATTTTTTCCCATTTGGTTGGGTTATTGTTTTGTTTTGTTTTGGTTATTGTCTCCTTTGCTGTATAGAAGCTTTTTAACTTGGTGCAACCCAGTTGTTTATGTTTTCCTTCATTTTTTTTTAGCATCTGTAGATATGTCCTGAAAGAGGGTCTGAGGTATAAGTCTTAGAGTGTTTTGACCATATTTTCCTCAAAATATTTAATGGTTTCAGGTCTTACATCCACGGCTTTTATCCATTTCAAGGTTTCTTTCCTTTTTTTGGTTGTGGCATTGTTTTTTTCTTTTCTTTTCTTTTCTTTTTAATACATGGTATGAGTGAGTAGTCTAGTTTCATTTGTCCAGTTTTCCCAGCACCTTTTATTGAAGAGACTATCCTTGTTCCAATGTATGTTCTTTGCTCCTTTGTCAGAAATTAGTTCACCATACATGTGTGGTTTTATTTCCAGGCATTCAATTCTATTCCATTGGTTTGTTTGTCTGTTTTTGTTCCAATACCATTCTGTTTTAATTAATATGGCTTTATAATATAATTTGAGGTCTGGGAGCATAATACCTCTATTCTCTTTTCTTTTGATCAGGAGGGCTTTGGTTATTAGAGGTCTTTGCTCATTAGAGGTATGAACCATATCAATTTCAGTAATTTTTGTTGTATTTCTTTAAAGAACGTTATTGAAATTTTCATTGGAATTGCTTTTGGTAAGATGGCCATTTTAATAATGCTAATTCTTCCTATCTGATCACAGAATATCTTTCCATTAGTTTATGTTTTCTTCTATTTCTTTTAACACTTTTATCATTTTCTTTGTATAGTTCTTTCATGACTTTGGTTGTGTTTACTCATATATATATATATATATATATATATATATATATATATATATATATATATATATATATATATATATATATATATATATATATATATATATATATTTATTGTTGGTATGGTAAATGAGGTGTTTTTTTTTTTAATTTCTTCTTCTGACTGATTTTTTGCACATGAGAAGACTATAGATTTTTGTGTGTTGACTTTGTAACTGGCTACCTGCTGAACTGGTTTATTGTTTCAGTTATTTTTGTTTTTGTGGATTTGGGGGGTCTCTACATAGAGAATCATGTCTTCTGCATATAATGATAGCTTCATTTCTTCTTTCCCTTCTTGCATTTTCTATGTCTTTCTCTTGCCTTATTACTCTAACTATAATTTCCAGCACTACGTTGAAAAGTAATGGTGAGAGCTCTCCACACAGTGATAAGGATATGCTATTCCAGAAAGCCTTAATGATTTCTGAAGTGACATACAAGGAAAGTGTGTTTGTAAAGTAGACTAGTTACTGCTAAGATGAATTCACTTAAAGCAATAGTTTGATATAAATTGGGTCTTACCCTAAATATATATATTTAATCTCATTATTTGAGTGCTGCTTCCATGGAAAGAATAGAGGGAAGATAGGGCTATGAGAAAACAAGAATCTGAATAGATGACTATCAGTTCATCAATAAAACCCAGAAATCATGATAAAACCTATATAAGCATTCTTTTCACTTATAATAAGTATTTGTTGTAACTGAGAAAAAGTTTTTTTGTATTTTCACTGAAACATCATCATCTAAATGTAACATTGAGACATAATCTAGGGAAAATAAACTAGATTATTTTCTATTTTTTTCACATATGACCTCTTAGTTTTCCACTCATAAATTATAGGTCTCCATTTGTGTTCTTGTCAAATACTGATAATAATCTTTCCACTTCTTTATATTACACATTCACTTTTAGTAACTAATAGATAATTCACAGATTATGTCACAAATAAATATCTAGTTCTAGCTTAAATTGTTAATATTGGAGAAATAAAGCTACAATTATTATGTTTGGTCAAACTAAGAATAATTTCATTTTCTCAAAGCAGTATTATATGATTGAATATCATTTCCAGAACAATCAAATACATGTATGACTGCTATGTACAAAAGGGGTAGGAAATATACTACGACAGGAAACTATTCAGAATCAGTACAAATCAACCTGATAAGTAATAGAGAGAAAGTAAGAAATAGTATATTTCATAAAACTAAGGAGATGGGTCACTTAAATGTCTAACAAAGTAGATTAAAGGCTGAAAACACTAATGGCCCTGGAGAGATATTGTTACAGTTCACTTATTTACTGTTTGTCTGTATTGTATCAGGTACTGTTCTAAACACTGGGTAAATAAAGAAATAGCAATGCAAAGAAAGTGGAAAAGAATGTTGACAGAACAGGTTTTTTAAGCAGCTTAAGGTTGATAAATGCTGGATTAGGGGGAATAGAGTGACAACAGACATTCTTGAAGGGATAAAAAAGGGTTATTTCATGAGGCTTTCTTAAAAAGTGAGAAGGCAGTGGGAAATTTCTCACATTTTTTTAAAGCAAAAGTCAATTTTATTAAGATCTAAATGCCAATATCAAAAATAAAAGTAAATGACTCAAAGAGGGACACTTTTCTTAAGGAAATGGGAAATGCATGCATGGTCAGACTTTATGGGAAAGCTGCTCTGAAGAATGTAAAGGGAAATAAAAGAAGGAAACTTAAGGAATTACAAGGATTAGACTGATTGGAGACCCGCAGTTATTATGACATCAGTTTCCATGGTTTTGTGATTTTAAATAGTATTAATACCCCCAAATGAAAAAAAGAAAGTCAGGCTGCTGAATTGAGAAGTTTGTCAGATTATCCTCACTTAACCAAGCATAATAATTGAAACTCTATTTCTCATTGTTAGTAGCTTAAGGTAGATATAGACATTATTTTATTTGAATTTACTATTTGACTTGATTTGACTATTGGTCTTCAAAAGTGAAAAATCTTTGAAAGAAAACAACGTGTATGGTGGATATAGGTGTTGTCACATTTATAGCTCCAAGAAGTGGTACCATTTTCTCTACACCTAGTGACCTGATGTGCAGCTGCCTTGAATTGCAAGTCTCAATGTGCCATGAACCAAACACTTGTGGGAAATAGGGGCAGAGCTTTGGGGCAAGGTGAATCTATATAATATATAAGACATGCAAGCTTACCCTCTTGTTTTTTTTCATCTGACTTCTGACTTTAACCCTAGTACTGCTGTTAACATTGTTGGTCAATTAACTTTCTCTCTCTTTTTCTCTCTCTCTCTCTCTCTCTTTCACACACATACACATACACATATTCACACACACACACACACACACACACACACAAACCCCTCTTCCAGCTGACTTTGTAAATAAGTCTAAACCTTTTGTTTCAATTTATGTGTACGTATGCTTTTCAGCCTTATCACATGGACGAAGACTCATATTTGGTCACCTTATTTCCTCTGGAGTTTTCCTTTAAGAATAGGAGGTAACAAGAACAAGAACTGTAATTCATGACTTCAAAGATGATAAGTCCTTGGAAATATTGAGCCCCAGTGTCACTGATGTATGGTTAACATGGAAATATGTAGAATGAAAACAAAGGAAAGATGATTAAGGAATTTCTGTATGGTAGCAATTAACTTTTTACCTGAATATTTTAGCCAATCATAATAATAACAGGAGATACAGATAAAGGAAAATTGCCATCGAAATTTCTAAATATGAATGAGTAATAAAGATGATAAATTAGACTGAGGAAATAAGTGATCACATTATAGATGGCAAAGCAGGATAAAATAATTCATGTCGGATAAACTCTATGCTATAATCCTAGCAGTTGAAGACATTGCTATAGCAAACTAATGGCCATCTATTAAAATACCCTCCAATGTATTCTACATTCTAATAGATGTCTCTGGTTAAAAATGCATCCAACTCTATACAAAAGTGTCAAAATTCCTCTACTTTGTTCATATTCTATAAAGAAAATATTAAATTCCACTCTATAAAATTTACACATCTATAGAGATTGCTCTTTTCCTTCCTTACCTCTTCATAAAGGATGCTATTCCTAGTCAATATCAACTCATATTCCAGACATATTCAATCCTATTATACATTCTCAGATATCCATCAAATATCTCCTTTCTATGTTTTTAAACACTCTCAACTTCTCAGATGTTTATATATAGTCAGTTAATATGGTTTAGATTTTTGATTCGCTCAAAATTGTTTAGATTTTTAAATCTAATATAAATATGGTTTAGATTTTGTTTTAGATTAATTTTAGATTACTATGGTTTAGATTTAGATGAATTAATATGGCTTAGATTTTTGATTTGCTTAAAAAATTCTCTTTGAAAGATGAAACTCCTATAAAACTTCCATCAAACTTACTTTATTCTCCAGAAAGTTATATCTTTCTTCAAAGATTAATAGAAAAACATTTTGGGAAGGTTACTCTCTCTCCTTTCCCTTAATTACTACTCACTACTTAATAATAAATTTTCATCTTCACTTCACTCTAATCACACAATGAATGCATGTTTAGCTAAAATGACCAGTAATATCCCTGTTTTCTGAACCAATGGACATATTTCCTTCTTTATTGCAATTAACTTCACAGCAATATCTGCCAGTGATGATTACTTTGTCTTATTTATAGGATATTTTCCCATGGTCTTTATAATACCACAGATTGCTGTTATTATTTTACTCCTCATTTTTATTCTTTACAAGATCAAACATACCAATATACTCTGAAAATACTGCAATTTACTGAGACATTTTTCTAAAATTATCTTCTTTGATACTTTTTTACATTATTCTACATTTTCCTAGAAATTCTTATTTATTCTATCCATAACACAAAATTTATATATCTCATTGTCAGATTGCTGTTCTCATTTATCTATTCAAGTAGTTTACTGTTCACTCAAGAAGATGAATGAAAGGAGTACTGGCTTTCATGTGAAGGTACCAAAAAAAAAAAAAACCACAAAAAAACCCAAAAAACATGATCTCTCAATCTATCTTCTTAAATGTTTTTATTATCCTTTTAAATGCCTCTTTCCCCACAAGACCTAACTCAGATTTTAAATTGTTTGTGATTACTTTCTTAATCTTTTACTCTCTTTATCTCCTATGGAAACCCAATATATTCCTTTATCACTGAACTTAACACATGGTGTTATGATTTTTATATCTATATATCTTCCTCTAATCTCCAATTTAGGGGAAGTTGAAATGTCATACCCAAGTTTATTCAAATCCTCCCCACCCCCTGCCAAGATTTACTATTCTGATGCATGGTATATGTTCAGACAATTTTCAAATGAATAATTGCATGCCAATAAACAAGCAAAGTGTGCTCTTTGGTTTTCAAAGATATTAATAGAAGCTCCCAGAAGAAAGAATTCTGTGATTAAGTAAGGTCAAAGAAGTTTGTATTAAATCCTACTCCTAGAGATACTAATACACACTTGCTTCTGAAGAAAAGTCCTCAAAATAGAAAGCTATCTAACTTTGTTTAATGTTTAGATAAGAAAGGGTTTCTTTCCCTTTTCTTCCTTTAACATACATATTAGCATTCATCATCTTCTCGGTCCTTCACACAATTTGCATTTCAACTCATAAGGATCAGCTTATGAGTTGAAAACAGCTGTTAAAGAATTTGAAGCTATGGCATATTCTCTATTCCTAAGTCTCCTCAGCAGTAAGATATAAGCACTAATTCACTGGGTATAGCTCTCATACTTCCTAGTGGAGAAAAAAAAAAAAGGTCAATATTGAACACTATGCTATTTACATATACCACATACCGCAACCATTGCTTACAATTTCCAATTTTAGCAAATTATTAATTTCAAGAGTTAATGAATATTGCTCAGACATAAAAAAAACAGTTATCATCAAAACCACATTGAAAACATTCTATTGTTGTTTTGTTTCACTTGACAGTGTTCTTACAAAGAATACAGTTACCTAAACACCACATGTACTACTAAGTCTTTATATAGATAGCTTGAGTGATAGAATTAATATCTCTAAAACAAAATTCCCACTTGAAGCTCAAAAACCTTGCCACCTTGCTTTGGCCATATGTTATTGAGTATAATCTAGATAGGATGCATTCAAAACCAGGGCCCCAAAAACAAAACAATAGTACTCCCCTGAATAGCATTTATACCATGCTTTCCTCACTGTTTGACAGGGAAAGCACCTCTATTTACCAAAGTTCTAGACATATGGTGTGCTATAGCGTTATATAACAATAAAGCAATAAAGCGCCCATCCTGATAATCAGAACTCTTATTAAGAACAACAGTACAAAGTGACTCATCAGCTTGTATACTCTTTTTGATTCTAGTAATTTGGGACAAGTGTGGGGAAGTTACAAGTTGTTTATGTGCAACCCAAAATGACAGGCAAGAGAAGTTACTAGGCAACATTAAGTACTTGCATTTTTCTAATCTTAAAAGGCTGCCACAAGTTAAATAATCCTACAATATACAGGTAAAGGAAAACGCAATGTGGGAGACATGTTTTTGACTGAATGAAAATATGCTCTGTAATTTTAATATTTTTATTCACCATGAGTTCATTTGTCTTGGTCTGACAAATTATTTAAGGTCTACAACACTTATTACTATTCACTGTCAACAGAAATCTGTTCAATAAAGAATAAAAACATAGTGGTATGGGCTTCCTTAAAAGTTTGAAAACCAGTTTCTTCCGCCATGAAGTAGGATCTCTGTCTTCTCTGAGCTCTTTAATTTCTCTTACAACAGCTATTACAAACAACCATAAATCATGTACTTGTTGATTTATGAATGTCTGTTCTGTTTTTTTTTTTTTTATGTGGCATACTAATAAGTACTATAGAAACTATTGTGTTATTGTTCTCTTTCTTCCCTGTATCAGGGACAGTGCATGATATAAAAAACTGAAGGATGAAGTAGAATCCAGACTACTGGTGTTAGTAGTTGTTTCTGAAGGTGTTATTTCCAACAATTGTGTCTTTTTATATGAACCTTGAGCTTTCCTTAAGTAGCTGAGACTTACTTATTATCTCTTAAAAACATGAAAGGACAGGTAGGCAGCAAAGTAAAAATTCATAGCTCTTTGAAGAATGAATCAGAAAGAAGTGGTATGCATACACAATTAAATACTACTCAGCTGTAGAAGAAATTAAAAAGACAAACTCCTGTTTGCAATGGAAAGAACTGGAGGGATTTATGAAAGTGAAATAACTAAAAAGGCAGAAGACAAGTACTAGGTGGTGTCACTTATGTGTAGAATATAAAAGACTATAGAGTAACAAAACAAAGGATCAGCTAAAAACCAAAACAGTTACAACCCCTAGCAATTTGACTATAGAACTGAGGAAGGGAGGAGGGGAGAGTTGAGGTCAAAGTGGGAAGAGTGTTCAATTGACTATGAGGGAAGAATATGGATGTTTAGTGGTGCCTGAAGGAGATTTTATATATCTACAATGTTCTCTCAACAACAATAGATCTATAATGTATCAAATAAATAAATGGTAAAGTTCTGGAGGGAACAAAAAGAACTCTTTACCCATATCTCTTTACGTGAACGAACCAGAAAGGAATTTCTTGATTAAAAGCCCAAGAGACCCGGTCATGGTGGTGTGTGCCTGTAAGCTATGAAGTGCCTATGAAGTGGCTGGGGCTAGGGATCTCGGTTCGAGTTCTGCTCGAGGCAACACAGTGAAAAGTAGTCTCAAAAAATAACTGGGTGTGGTGTCCCATGCCTGTAATTCCAGTCACTTGGGAAGCTGAGTCTGGGGATTGCTTCAGTCTGTGGTATCCCAGGCAACTTGAGCCTGCGGTTCCACAGGCAAAGGTGGTGAGACATAGTCTAAAAAAAAAAAAAAAAAAGCCCGAGTCATTTTGCTACATTCTCTGTATTAGCAAAATGAGGGATGGAATAAGCTACAAATTCACCTTTTGTGTTTAAGTTCTGTTTTCAACTCAAGAATCCAGTAATGAGTTTCTATAATATCTCTGTTTTTTGCCTCATCTTCAGTACAAATGATTGAGAAAGAGTTGATCTAGGTAACAACAGATTTCCTCAAAGAGGCCACAGTTCCTATCCTGGTTAGGTTCACAAAGCAAAGCAGGCAATCCAGACTAAGACACAATATTATTTTGTTTATTAGAATGGATGATAGCTGTGACTATGATTGAAGGATATCATAAAAAGAAAAATGAAGACTCCCCATTATGGTTTTATGTAAAGCAAAGGGAATTAAAAGTCCTGAGAGATGAATGTGTGCCAACCACTCTCTTGGGGATCTTTAAATGTGTTATCTAATCTGTAATGTTATCAGATACTATTTTTTATAAGTCAATAAACAAATTTTGGGCAAAATAATAAGTAAAACAACCCTTTAAAGAGGGAATTTATAATAACAATAGATATTGAGTCTCATATTTTTGTTGATATAAATCTAAAATAAAAAACTGGAGATTTAAAAAAAAGTATTATTATTGAAATTGCATTAGTTTACATCCTAAATAGTGTTTTGACAGTACAGGATTTCCCCCTTCAAGGATAGTAACCATAGCCCTCCCACCACCAAAGAGCATATAATCTATAGATTTTTTTTTTTTGCTATTGATACTGTACATTGATCTGAGACAACATTCCAAGTAAAGGGAAAATAGTAAATAGCTTATGTAATGTATATCATTAAGTGTCGTTGTTCTAAGCCAAATATATACACGATTAAATCATGTGAGCTATTTACAGATTCAATTTTTATTACCTCAGTTTTACTAAAAGAAATCTGAGGTATAAAATTTAAGTTACATAGGGTCATACAAGTATTGAAGGTTGCCGATCAGGTGATTTGAATGCAAAGACTAAGTTTTAACCTTTATATTACACTATAAGGAAATGATGAAAATTAAATAAACACCTTTGTTTATTAAAAAATTACATGGAGATATATTTTACCACAACTCCATTAGCAAAAATTGCCAAAATATGCTGCAAAATGAGATTATTCAAAGGAAGAGAAGTCATGTGAGATAGAAAGGCTCAGCTAACTTCATCCTGAGATCACTCTGCTGATAATACCGGGAAGAAATTTGA
>PVHY01018967.1:0-28266 GCA_004024945.1 Uropsilus gracilis | reverse complement strand
TGTTGAGCTGTAGGAGCTCTTTGTGGATCTTTGTTATCAGACCCTTGTCGCTTGTCTGCAGGGCAAAAATTTTCTCCCAGTTGGTTGGGTTTCTTTTTGTTTTGTTTATTGTCTCTTTTGCTGAACAGAAACTTTTTAGTTTTATATAGTCCCAGCTGTTTATGCTTTCCTTCATTTTTCTGCCAGCCATAGTTGTTTCGGCCATACCACCCTGAACGCGCCCGATCTCGTCTGATCTCGGAAGCTAAGCAGGGTCGGGCCTGGTTAGTACTTGGATGGGAGAAAATAATGTTTATCTCAAAAGATCTGCAAATCACAAAGAGAGAGACAGAAATGGAGAATACACAGCAAGTTGGAAATTACAAGAGCCATTCAAGTCACTTTCTTTTTTCTTTTTTTTTTTTGAGACTAGGTCTCACTATTTTTGCCTGTGGAACTGCAGGCTCACATTGCCTGGGGTACCACAGACTCAAGAAATCCCCAGCCTCAGCTTCCCAGGTAGCTGGGATTACAGGCGCGCACCACCATGCTCAGCTATTTTTTTGCAACTAGGTCTTGTTACGAGCCCCCAGTGGGACTCGAACCTTGATCCCTGGCCCCGGTTTCCCAGACTGCCACCTACAGGCATGCACCACCATGCCCGGCCTCAACTCTGCTTCTTTCCCTTTGTTCACTGTTCATTTTACAAAAATCCCAATCCAAGCTTTTCTTTCTGGAGCAACTACAGTTGAACATATACCACACACAGTTTGAAAACTAAATTTGGAAACATTTTCCTCCAATAGGACATTTTCCAGTGATCTACAAAGACTTAGAAGAAGATCCCTCCAGAAGTATGTCATTTGAGTTTGCATTTAGGTGTCTGTTTATGTGAAAGTTTTATTAAAATAATGCAAAATTTCCTTCCATAAAGAGTGACTTTCATTCAAATGCCAAAGGTGCTAAAGGGAAAAAGTGAAAAATGCATTTTTAGGATTCTGTCGTACTGAACTAAGTGAGTCGAAATTAGTCAGAAGGAAAAAGATAAATGACAGATAATCTCACGTATATGTAGAATATACAGAAATCAAACAAAAGGTGAAGAAAATGTCTAAACTAGCAAGGTGACTATAAAACTGAAGCTTACAGCAAGGATAGGGGAGGGAAAGAGGGTGAAATGGGAGGAATGAACACAAAGGAATATAGTGATGGTTCATGGGTGACATGGTGGCAGAACTATGGGGACTACAATGAGGTAAGGAAAAAGCTTCAATTAATAAAAAAACTTTCAAAATAAGAGAGAATTGTTTCTTTCTGAAGTCTGAAATGCAAGCATCTGCCCTGATATATTAAAAAAAAAAAAAAAAAACTTGACTTGAAAATGGAACTTAATAGACAACCGCATCATTTAACTGATTCTAATTTGATTCAAATTAAAAAGTACCATTATTCCCTAAATACCAAATACAGTTTGAAGATATTTTAGTAAGTAGGGGGAAAAAAACCTACACCCACTTTTCCTCTCATGTGAATGGGGAACATTTACATATCCCACTATAAAATTATGTATATATGTGTTAATTATATGCTAATGTAAATATGAAAAAATAGTCTATGAAAATTGCAAGCTGAAGAACGACCAAAAACATGCAAGGCAGAAAAAAATAGATCTGCTTGATAACAATTCCTGCCATCTTGCTTATTCATGTGTAAACATCCAATATGCTCAGTGCTTTGACATCTCTATTCAGTCTGGGCTTTGAATCAGCTATAAATATATGACCTTTAATTGTATGATTGATTTGTCAAAATTCTGAAATATGTTGCAGATGGGGCTAACTTTGGATGAATACAAATATTTTCAATGTATCCCATTTCAAGACACAACTTTTACAGTTGTATCTTAAGATGCCCTCACCAAAGGGAATGTTTGTTCATTCACTCAGCTGTTCATCGTTCATACCCAGAACTGTATTTTTTTTTCCATCAAGATTATATTTGAATGTCTTTTTTTTTTTTCTTTTGCAGCTGTCTTCTTAAAAATGCTGGACAAGAACATTCTATAAAACTGTAGCTAGGGGAAAGGCAGAAGAAGTCTCAGTCTCTACTTATATTAATCTCTAGGCAAAACCGAAGCTAAAAAGAAAGACACCCAGCAGATTCAATGGCACAAATTCCAAGCCTTCCCTCCAGGTTTCTGTGCCCTCAAGCAATAAGCTGGTTCTTGCATCTGGCAAACATATGTAGAAACCCAGGCCAAATACGGTTGATAACATTAGCCAGCTTCTTCCATGCTGAACTACTGTGACAGCCAACCTCAAGTTCCCAAAGTCAAGTCAATTTCCAAATAAAAACTTTATTTTTCCATGATATGTGTTAATATCCAAGATATGACTATAAACAAATCCATCTCTCATGTTTAAAGTAAAAAGCAAGGCAATTTTTAAATGACCAAATGACTCTATTTGAATTTTTGAAGGGGGTGACTATATAGTTCCTTCTCTCCCTACTTTCTCTTTATATATATCGAATGTTAAGGAAATAGAGCTGACCATACAATCCTCTCCCCACCATCAAGGAGTTAGAAGCACAGGGGAATAATGTTCCCAGTGTTCTGCCAGGTGCAATTGATCAGAATTAACTGGCTAGCCAGCATGAGTAAATCTTTAAAGCTGGTTGAAATTTCAAGGCTGTTGCTGAAATTCCAGGATTTCTGAAGGTTCTCCCAGTCCTCAAGGGCAGTATCAAAATGTTTAGCCATTTGCTTTAAAATGCTGGTAATCCATTTACACAACTGTATACTCCCTTTCAATACGTTTAACATCTTGACGCATCTATTACACTGAACTGGTGATTAAGAAATGAAAGTTGACTGAGTTCTTGCTTTCAAAGATGTCATTGTACAAAGAGAAATCCTAAAACTCACACTCAATCTTCAACCTGGTTCTTTGGGAGCTTTTTCCAAGCCATTTTCTATATGGTGTCAAGTAAGAAGGAATGATTGAGTAGTTGTGTCTGTTATATATGACTACATTAGAGTGACAGTTGTTTATTGCACCATTACCAAAAAGCTGTATTCTGACAGAGTACATATCAGTACACATCAATGAAGGCGAAACAAGCTTTTTCCTGACTAGTTCATCACAAAAAAAGAAATTACAGGGTAGATATATGTGTGAGATTAATATATGTGTCTCTAAGTATGGAAACCTTTTTATCTGATATAAGGAATATACTGAAACTGTGCAAATAGTATAATTTTTAATATTGTATGTAATAGTATTGGTGGTCCTAGACATCTTTAATACTTATGCCAGGCATATCAACAATCTACCAAAAGAATGCAACATTTCATTTTACAGTGAGAACTTGCCCTGTGTCTACTATCTTTTTATCACTGCATTATAAACAAACTCAAATCACTTTTATCTTGAAAAACTACTCCTGTTTTCACATAACTTACATGCCTATGCACCGATCTTTCTATTCTTATCCAAACTTTTGGGAGAAAGAGTATCTTTTTATTGACCTGTCTCCTCCATATCTTCCTTTCAACCTAGTGGATTCCAGCTTCAGTAGCTAACACTCTAATAAAACTACTGTTAATGTTACAGATAATTTTAAAAATTGTTAAAAATCCAAAAGGTTCTTTTCATCCCTTGCCTGCTGTAATAATTCTATGAAAGCTGGTAGATTGCACCCATTTCCCAATATCTTTGGCCCCCTCCCTCCCACCCAATTCTGGAAGAGACCACTCTTCCAACTTGTCACTTTCAACTCTACATTCCTGTTCTCTAACCTCTGTGTCACTGTGTGGTGATTAGGAGGACTTTGGAATCAGACTATCTGACTTTGAATCTTAGATTTTTTCAATTACTGGTTGGTTGTAATATTTTAGGGCAACTTATTTCATTCTGTTCTGAGTTTCTCATATGAAAATTGAGGATTTTATCAGCATTTGATACTCACACTCATGAACTAGGTTGGCATTATGTTGGCATAATGTTGGCATTATTCTCTGTTCTCATTAGCTGAGAGATGCTTAAATCCTGACTCTCTTCCTCAAGATTCCTACTCAACTCTTATCAGTAGTTCTGGGCCCAAGATACATCCCTTTCCCTTACTGAGGGATGCAGGTCTTTTCCCATCCCCTCTTCCAGTTGCAATAAGCATACCAGTGCCCTAATAACAGCTTCTAAGAATGCATTAGTCTGCCCCATGTGGGTTGGGGTTTTAACTCCATGGGAGTGGGAGTGGAGAATGACAGAGGTGGTGCTTCCTGTTTCTACCCACAAAAGTGACTGATACATCTCCCAGGATGCTTGAAGACTGATGTCTCAAAGACTCCTGACCTAATTTTGCATGCATTTCCACTACATCAGTGAGGAGTCTGAAATGATTGCAAACTCCCTGTGTGTGCCCAAAGCCTAGGTCTTCTCTTACCATTACACTCTACCTTGGGCACTGTGAAAATTGCAGTTGAATTTTTTTGGCACATCTGACTCCAGATAAGTGTTTGTACTTTCCTTGGGTGCACTGTCCTTCCTCAGATTTAGGTGAGCTGGTTCCCCTAGAACCTCAGCTCTCTGCTGGTTTCAATAAAAGCTATACATTTAGATTTTTTTGACAATTCTGTTGCTGTTGTAAGGGTGGGTACACTGTATCTTTCATTTTTCTACAAACTATATAGAAGTTAAAAACACTGAAATATTTTTTTAGCCAAGGCCTCAAAACATTTCTATAAATCAAGGGATATTTTTTCAACTAGTAATGCTAGAACAAGTGATCGTTTGGGGAGGTGAGAATGAGGCTTTCCCCATACTTCATATACAAAGTTTCCTAGCCTGATAGATCTAAGCATCAAAACTAAATTTTTTCAAGGGAAAAAGAATACCAATGTGATCTTGATGGTGAAAAACATTTCTTAGAGAATTGGGGAAAACAATGTTCAAGTAAAATCTATAAACTAGACTTCATCAAGAATAAAACTTTGCTTTTTGAAAGTTATCATTGGGAAAATAGTAAATAAACCTACATACAGATTGGTAGAAAATATTCACAGTGTATTTATATGCTATAAAGGTCTTCTATCGAATTCCTACAGAAATGAAATGATAAATAATTTCATTTTCAAAAAAGAATAGGGGCTTTTAAAAAACCGAGTGGACATATCACAAAAGAATAGATGTGAATAGACAATAAGCACATGAAGAAGTGTTCATCAATACCAAGTATTAAGGAAAGGCAAATAAAAGCCACAAAAATACCATTTTAGAGTCAGTCGCTCAAGTGGCTAAAATCTAAAACTCCTCACACCAAATGTTGATGAGGATGAGAAAAAAAAAAAAAAGAACTTTCCTGCATCACTGGTAGAAAAGTAAATGGCACAACTTCTTTGGAAACTGGTAGGCAGGTTGCTTATAAAAATCATACACTTAATTTTTGATATTTACCCAAGAGAAATATAAGCATATAAACATATGGTACAAAGATGTTCCTTATAGTTTTTTTTTTTAATAATAACCCCAACTGGGAACTGTCCAAGTGTCCATGAGCAAGATAAATAAATGGTGGTACATCTAGACACTAGATCACAATCCAAAGGAATGGAAACAAAGAGCAACGCTACGGACAACATCTAAAAGTCCTAAGAAGAGGAAAGAATCCAGACACATGAGAACAGATATTATTCCACTTACATGAAATTCCAAAACAGGCAAAACTAATCGATGGGGAAAGTTCACTAACTGTTTGCCTGATAGCACAGTGATGGCTGGTTGAATTGACTCGAAAAAGCAGGGCTGGCCTTTTCCCTGGTGATAGAAAAGTTCAACGTCTAGACAGGTGTTCAGGATACATCAATCAAAGCTCATCAAATGGTATGTTTAGGATTTGTGCAAGTCTCAACCTAGAAGTCTGTACATGATATCTCAATAATAAAGCTAAGTGTTTCAGTATGTATATACATGTGCACACAATCACTAGGAGGCCTTCTCTGATCACTCCATTGAAAATAGTTGCTCCACCCTGTTTCTGGCATTTTCTCCTACTTTAATACTGGTGGCAAAATTTATTAAGATTTGACAACCTAGAATATGCTAATGAATTTATTATCTGCCTTGGCTATTAAAATGTGCATTTTCTGATGATCAGGATTTTATTTCAGTTTACCATTGTGCATCCAATGGGGATCAGACTAGATGATGAACTCTGATTTATTTTCTTTGTTGGTTAGATGTCTTCTGTTTCCCTACTGGAATTTTCAAAAATCAGAAGAGTTAAAGTATAGGTAAAGCACCTTAAAGTCCATAAACCCCAATTATCTAGAGGATGATTAAATAAAAACATTATGTCAGCTAGCTTAAATTTTCTTGTTAAACAACTCATCGTGGCTGTGGCTTCAAAGAACTGCCTCCAAGAATTAAATATAAGCAGTGGGGAAGGAGATAGCACTCTGGAGAAGTAGAGCTTCTACCTAACTGCTAAGTCACAGGGATTGCTTAGTTTCCCCAAGTTCACGACTTCACCTTAGCTCTGTGACTAATGGGAATTCATTATAAGATGGCTTTGTGGGATGACAGGGTTGCACTTGTATTGGCCAAATGGAGAGTTTCAAGTTAATCCGCTTGCAAGCATTGACAGATTTATAGCTAATTAGATCCTATCCATACCTCACCTGAAATCATGTTAGCAAGATCCACATTCAAGTACATTTATAGCTGGCAGGGTGTAACAGTCCTTTATGCCATACTAGGCAGCACCATCCTGGCAACAAAATATTTTGCTATTTTAAGACTCTTTTGAAAGGAAAGAATAAATAGGTTGGTTTTGAGGAAGTCCCAGACATAATGTCAAGGTTGCAAACTAAAGGTACATTGGTTGCTTGTTAATGTATAACTTGATTGAGTAATTAGAAACACACACACATATACACCATCTCATTTGGGGGATAAGCACAGGCTCCTTTTAATTACTATCTTTAAATATATTTATTTAATTTGAAAGAAACTCAAATTGATAAAAATGTCTGATGTAACATAAAAGCTATATTAATTTCATACAATATGAATTACTTTGGGGTTAGGAAAGCTATCAGCCAGGCAATATAATCTAGATTGTAAAGTGCTCTCTAAAGATTAACATTGCAGTTATCTAAATAAGATTGAAAGAATCTCAATGCAAACAAAATTTATTTGAATACAACCATATTACTTATATAATCTGGAAGAGCATAACTTCTTACATATATACATATATGCAGGAGCAAGAATATATTCAAACATGAATCACTTGTACCATTAAGTTGCATAAACTAACAATCTACCTATTCTACGAATAGAACTTTCTGTTGAATGGACAGGCCAGAGGGTACCATATTTCACTTTAGTTCAGAGTCCAGAGAAGGGGTGGAACATTTTCAGGTTCTCCTCTGTATGGGATAAGCTAGTAGTAACTCAGTAGAGAATGTTTTCTAAAGTGATGGTGGGCAAGTATTTAAAATTCTTACCAAAACTTCATGATATTAATCAAAATTGGAATTAAGCTGAGAAAAGGGTACAATATGATCTCTGTTCTAAGTCCAAAGAAACCAAAAAGTCCTCTCAGCTCAGCACACAACTTGATTTATTATTGCCTTTAATTCATGGTCACTGCCAAGGTTTAGCCTCCAGTAGGGTTAACCAATCCTCATATATTTAGTACAATCTCTCTCTCTTTCTCTCTCTCTTTCTTTCTCTAGTCTACAGCCATACCACCCTTAACGCGCCTGACCTCGTCTCTTTCTCTCTCTCTCTCTAATGACAGTATTTTATAGTGTAACAAATTTATGCACACATATTTTCTAAGGAGTATGTGTTGATAGTTAAGGATAATTTAATTTCTTTTTTGCCATCACCCTTGTAAAGACTAACCATCATATGAAAACTGTCTTTTAATGCCATGGTGGAAGCAGTTATAATTACTGCACTCAAAATGTTATCTTTAGTCCAAGTTTTAATCATGGAGTACCCATCAGAATTTGAGAAGATTGCAAGTTGTCAACAATTCAAGGATCAAACCACTATCTAGTTCTATTTCTCAGTGGCTTCCTCTTGTAATTTTATAAAGAAAGAAAGACCTTTGGGAAATCAAGTTATATCTTTTAAATAGGTAATAACTACATGCCAATAGTTTTCCCTATGATGCAACTTTAGTCTCGGAGAAAAATTTAACTGTGTGGGCTTGAGTATTCCTCAGTCAGTGATTAATAAAGAAAGAATATTTCATGTCAAATGCTTATGCGGAATTCCTGGGTGTACTGTTAAACCTTAAGCATTAACTATCCACAATGACCAGGAGTCCAGCTTTGCTTCGTTTCAGAACCTCAGCTGAGATGCCAAACATGGTACAGGAGCAGAAGCTGTGAGGACAAACTGACAGTTCCTGACAGCTTCTGCCTGGGCCAGAATCTGAAAGACAAGGCAGGGCAAAACTCCCATCTGCTGTCCATCTGCCACCCTGCCTCCATCAAAGAAGGTTTTCCATGAACTATAGACAGATGGGTATTGCAAAAAACTAGTTGGAAAAAAGGGGTCTCTGACAATTAGAATAATGACCTTTGAATCCATATAAAAATCCCCATAGTAATTAAAGCATGCATGATTTCAAAGTTTTTAAACTGTGTATTTCTGCTATTAAAAAAAGAAAGATAAAATAATGCTTATATTCTGTACACTAAGTACATGGTATATCTGTCCTATACAAAGATGAGTTAAGAATATATATGCTTATACATGTGTGTATAATGTACAAGTTGTTTTTCTCAATGACAAATAAGTGTAGCTCACTATCACTCTACTAATGAGGTAAGTATTTGGGGATTTTTGTAGGGTTCATTTTCACCAAAAACCTACTTTATATAAACAGGCAACTGAAAGAAGTTAACTTGTATATAAACAAAAGATTTTAGACAGAAAGGATGTAGCAAAACCTGAATGAAGGATAAGTGTATATGATGTTCCCACATAGCAGAAGCAATCTGCACAGCAAACACCTCAGGCCAAAGATCACACACCACATACAGAATACCTACCACATTCCAGGGACAAGGGGAGATAGTCAGGATAGAAGACAAGTATGACACAGACGGTTCTTGTCTCTGAGAAGCTCGCTGTCTTTTGGGGAAATGGATGAGCTGCCTAATCTGTTGTATAGTAAAATAATCACATGAAGAAAAGATACAGAACCACATGATGGGCCTATGAAGGGTTATATGATCACACAAGTTGCTCAGAAAAAAAGTGAATGTTTCACACATGGGATGCCTTTACTTTTTAATTTTTCTTTCTATTTTGTACAGCAGAATCAAATACAGACATATCCACAATTTGAAAAAAGGAAAATCATCTTCACAAAAACATTAAGATTTTACAAGTTGGGACCATTTTGTCATTGGCTAACAAACTATCTTCCAAAAGCTGACATAATAAATGAATTATGAGATACATAATTATATACAAAATGATTTTAATGAATTTACTAAAGATGTACATAAGAATATCCTAAGTGTTTTATTTAAAATAGCCTAAAAATTGAACATTCACTAACTGGGAGAAAATAGGTAATCAATCTGAGGCATATTGAAAGTGAATACTCAATAATGGAGATGAAAAACCTACTGATATAACACATGGAACTCAAACAGTATGTAAATGTATGATTCCACGTATGTGTTGTTTAATAGCAGGAAACTACTCTATACTGACAAAAGTCAAAATTGATTAACTGGCTGCAAAATTGGGGATATTGAAAGAAAGAGATAGAGAAGAATTTCAGGGGTTATATGCACACCCTATATCCTGATGTGGGCTATGTATGTAAAATACACACATGAAAAGCCAGTAAGCTTGACACATAAGATTTGTGCATTCTTAAATGCAAATGATTTCTCAATTTTTAAAATGTGAAACATTGATATAATTTGATAAAATAAAATAGATGTTAATCAGGTATTTTAAATATTCTTGTTGCCATCTGACAAAGTTCATTGCTTTACAAATAACAATACGGTTTGAAAAGACTGCTATTTTTACACCTATAGGTTAAAGGAGTAAACAATAAATGCTTGGAAATTACCCATTAGAAAATTCTTTTACCTTGATTTTTATCTGCATTCTGTTTCAATAACTTTATCTAACTTGGGGTCAAAAGGGTATCTTAGGCAAATGGAAAAGTTGAGGCTTTATCACATGTGTATACATCTCTTATTTTATAGAAAATAATCTGACTTCATTGTTATATAAAATGACTGTTATCCTCATTCTTCATTCCCTATGAGTCACTAAATTACTATCCAAAATGTAGAAACAAAATACATAATTCGTCAGTCTCTGATTGTTCTGAACATATGAAACAAAGTTGTTTCTACTAAACTACTACTAAATGACAATCATTTAGATATAATAATTTATCCTCTGATTTTATAGTGTCATTATATAAACACTGATTGTTCTGAACATATGAAACAAAGTTGTTTCTACTAAACTACTACTAAATGACAATCATTTAGATATAATAATTTATCCTCTGATTTTATATAGTGTCATTATATAAACACCTTCATAAAGAAGTTGACACTGACCCATTAAATCCACATCACATATGAAATACTGTCACCAATGTTAATTCTTACACTTTCTTCATAACTAAATTATTTAAATCAGCAGAAAGTCATATCTAAGGAGTGTTTAAGTATCTAAGGAGTAATTATACTACTCTAATTTATAAACAGTTCAATTTTGATGCCTCTAAGCATTTCACATATATTATAACCCATATTATCTTTACTAATCTAGTGGAAGAGGAAAACTGTTTCCTTCCATATGCTCAAATATTAAATAAATAACAGCTACAATCTGAAATCTAAAATAGCTATCTTCTTAAATTTTGTGAGCATATTTTCAATAACACCAGTGAATATTCACTTCTGTGCTCCACTCACATGAACAAACAAACCTTTCACAATGATTTGGCTAATCTTAAAAGATTCTATACCTTGACATATAATTTTTTCTGGGGAAAAATCAATCTGTTCTATTTCAAGCATGTTGAGGTAAACACATTATCACTCATTTTTTCAAGTTGATTACAATGAAATGTGTGTATCCACATACATGCACAAATGTGTGTACACATATACATATATACACATTATGCAAATACATATAAACTCACACTATAGAGTATATCTACACACATTACTATACATATAGACCTATATGTATACCACCTGAGGACTGGATCAATCCCTGGAAGAGAGCCAAAACTTGGAAATTCTACCTAATCAATAAAATAAGTAGTGAAGTTTCCATAGTGTGGATAGTTGCACAAGCAGGTAAGGTCTATTTTTCTGTCAAGAACCAGAAATAAGGACACTAGCAAGTGAAATGTTTTGAGGCGAGTCCTGGAGCTGTGAAAGTAATGAGAAAGGTAGCCCTTCATTCCTTGAATGGATAATAATTATCAACTTAATCTCTGAACTAAGCACACAAGAAAAATTCTCAAATGAGAATACTGAAGGTTTTAGAAGCAAAACCATGCAAGAACACAAAAAAATATGACCAATTCTAAGAGAAAGAAAAGGAAAGAGATGCTAAGTGATAAGAGATAATATATATTAAAGATATATAAACTGATACCATACTATGTTTCACGAGTAAAACATTCTTGAAAAATACATGAATTCTCAACAGAGGAAACTATAAGCAGAGAAATAAAATTTTAAAGTAAAAGTACAATATTTAAAACAGGAAAACTTGCTAGTTATGATCAAAAATAGTATGAAAATAATACAAGCAAGAGTAAGGAGCTTGGAGACAGATCAATAAAAATTATCCAATATGGAAAAGCAGAGCAAATGAAATAGTTGAAAAGAACCTGAAACCACTAACTATAATAATTTCATTTATTAAATCTCAATGCTTACTTATCTTACATAACTAGAACTTTGTAACTGTTGACCAACTTCTAGTTCCCTTGTCCTCAGTTCTGGTAAACAACCTACTCTCTAATGCGTTTGACTGCTTATACTCTACATATAAGTGAGACGATACAGCTTTCTAAAGAAAAAAAATGGAATAATGCTTGAAAGTTTTCTAATTTAGTCAAACATATAAATTTCCAGACTCAAAGATATCAGTGATCCACAAGCACAAAGAAAAACATATTGAGACAAATTTTAATAAAACTATGGAAAAGCAAATATAAAGGAAAATATACTCAAAGGAGCTGGAAAGATGTATGATCCATATAGAAAATGGATTTAAATACTTATGATTTCTTATCAGAAACCATGGAGGTGAAGTCATGGTGACTGAAGTGCAGTATCTTTATTGGGATAGTGTTCACTCTAGTCTGTGAAATATTTGATAATGCTAAAAAAGAAAGAAAATATTTTAGCCACAATATACACATTAAATCAACTTACAGAATATGAAAACACCAGCAAATAATTTTTTTAAAAAGCAGGAAAGAGAGAAGCAAGAATAAAAAATGGAGAAAGCAAGCAAAATGTAATAAAAAAAATAGAGAAAACAAAAATGTAATGGTAGACCTAAATTCAACCATGCTCTAAAGACTTAAGTGGTACAGTGATATGAAGCACAAAGAATACATTGGCTGCAAAAAGACATTTTAAATACAAAGAAAGTAGGTTTACAGAAAAGAATGGGAAAACAATTTGTTGTAAAGCATGGAAATTTAATATTTGATAATGGATTTTAAGATAATATTTTAAGAATTTTAAAGGAATATTTCAAATTATAATGGGAAATTTAATAGGTCAGCAGTTATTAATGTCAGTGTACCTAATTAATAACCTTAGATATAAATATTTGAAGGGGAAAAAAATCACTGAAAACTTCCTTAGTCTAAAAAAGGCAGCAGACATCCAGGTATACAAGCCCAAAGAGTTCCAAACAAAAGGAACCCAAAGAGATTCAGACACGATACATTAAAATAGCAAAAATTAAGGGAGGCTCTTAAAAGCAGTATCCCTGTAAGTCTACCCACAGATATTTCAGCAGACACTTTGTAAACCATGAGAGAGAACATGGCATATTCAAAATTCTGAAAGAAAAGGCTATTAATAAGAATTCAATGCCTGGCAAGATAGTCACTCAGATTTTAAGGAGAGATCAAGTATGTGTCAGAAAGGCAATAACTGAAGGAGTTTGTCACCACTCAACTTGTAATGCAAGAAATGCTAAAGGGATTCTTCTAAACTGAAAAGAAAAGTCAGTAAATAAAAGCAAAGAATACACAGAAAAGATTGGGGTAGAGAAAATAATATCACATTAAAAATATACTTAGTGAAAGGAGTGGTCCATCAAGCTACAAGACATAATGAAGATTTAAAGATGAGAGTAGCAAATAAATAAAGTTACAATAATTGCTCTAGGGAACTTCATAACACAAAGATGGAAAATAAGACCAAAAATATAAATAATGGGGGTAGTAAACATAAAATATGCTCAGCTAAAGAATGTGTTCAAATATAAGTAACAATCACTTCAAAGTGGATCAGCATACATGTGTAAAATCTTATTTGTGAAATTCACAGAACAAAACAAAACCTTACAGTAAATACACAAAAGATGAAAAAGAGCTGGGCACAGTAGCTCGTGCCTGTAAACATCAGCCTATGAAGCGACTGGGGCTATGAATTGCGGTTCGAGTCCTGCTCTGGGCAACACAGCGAGATCTAGTACCTAAAATAGCTGGGCGCAGTGGCGTGCGCCTATAATCCCAGCTACCTGGAAAGCTGAGGCTGGGGGTCGCTTGAGTCCATGGTACCCCAGGCAACAACGTGAGCCTACGATTCCTTGGGCAAAAATAGCAAGACCTAGTCTCAAAAAAAAAAAAAAAAAAGATGAAAAAGAAACTTAAACACACTACTAAAGAAAACATGGAGCCTGAAGGGAAGAAGGAACAGGAAAGGAGAATGAATACAACAGATATAAACTGACAAAATGGCAACGAAGACATACATTTCAATTATCACCTTAATTGTAAATGGACTAAACTCTTCAATCAAAAAACAAAGTTGCTGAATAGATTCTATTTTTTAAAAAGACCCAACAAAAATTTGCTGCCTATAGAAAACTGCTTTGAGGGATAAGATTACTCACAGGTTGAAAGGGAAGGTGTGGAAAAAACATCCCACGTAAATAGGTGAAAAGCTAAGACAGCTATATTCATATCAGACAAAACAGACTTCAAAACAAAGACTGCAAATAAACTATAAAATAATGTCACCAATAAAACTCTAAACGATGTTACCTCCATAAAAATGTAAATAAATAAAAGGCTAATCATTTGAAAAAAAAAAAAAACTATGCCAAATATTGGCAAGTACTTTGAGCAAACAGAAATCTTACCCATTGATAGTGAAAATGTAAAATAATGCAGTGACTACAAAGAAAACATTGTATCATAAAATATTAAGCACACACACTTTACAACCCAGCCATTATAGTTTGGGGTATTTCCATTAAAAAAAGCAAATATAGCCACACAAAAATCGGGCATCTTTATTTTTAAAAACCACAATTAGAAATTAACACAAATGTCCTACCACAGAAAATGGGCAAATTAGAGTATATCCATCCATCTACGTAATGGAATATTATAGGACAAGAGTTTTAAAATAAAATTCTTATATATACAGTAACAGAGATGAGACTCCAAAACATGATATGAAGAAACAAAGCCAAAACTGGTATACTTATGAATCTATCATGTAAAATTCTGCAAAAAATGGAAACTAATAGGTGAGTGGGGATGGAGTGTGTCAATATTTATCTTGTGGTAGGGTGGAAGAAGGAAGGGATGGCAAAATAGTCCTGAGGTACATTTTAGAGATGATTTCACAAATGTATAAAAATACTCAAATTGTCAAAATTGACTGAAGTGTATCTAAATATGTGTAGTTCATTTTACCTCAATAAAGATATCAAAATATATATTAGTAATCTTGCATGAAGCCAACAAACAGAACCCCATCATTTAAAAGCTGCCAATACACATTTGGCTTAAAGAAATTTCATCTGGCCTCTTTTACTTCAAAATAGCTTAGGGCTCTTTAAGAATAAAAGGAAAATAATATATTTGAACAGATGGCATTCTATTTAGTTACAAGGTTGCAAAAGTCCTATCATTTCAAAACGCAAAACCATATAGTAATGCTTTGTACAGTTTTACTCAACAAGTTCCCAGTGGAACATCTGTAAGTGAAATAATACTGAATCTCCTTATTTATTAGGTATATTGAATGTTACACTTAACAATAATCTATAAAAAGTTCCAGTTTAGAGATCACAGTATTAACAAAAATGATGAATTTTACCAAAGGGAACACTTCCTTGCAGATTATCTACACACAGCTTTACAGTCATAGATTTAACATAAAATCTCAGTATACATATAATCCAAAAGACACCTTCTCTAAAAAATAGTCTTGCAGTATTTACATGTGTCTTAAAGAAATAACATCAATAATAGCACTTTGCATTCCTTTGGTGTGTTCCCCCCTTGAAGTTTTTTCATAGCTTTTGAGTGTCGGGAACTGTGATGGGGCAATTACCCTCACCTCTAAATCAGGAAAAGATTATTTTAAGGCACAGCGTTGCTTCTATCTGGCTGTTACCTTGAACAAATCACTAGGCTTCAATTCTCTCACCAATAAAACAAGGCATTTGGGCTTGATTATCTTTCAACTCTCTTTCAACTTTGAGATTTGCTTTATTTTTATCCACACTAACATGGAAAGCAGGATCAAAGGACAGGGTTGGGAAAGGCTGGGGGAGTTGGCCAAAGTCACAGGACCAGTTAAGGTCAGACAGGATTCCAGCTGGCATTCTTTCTTCACCATGTGCTACTCCATCAGCTAGTCCTGCGGTTGTGTCAGTATCAAAAGGAGATCCACTCATCATCTCTAAGACTCTGCTGAGTTCCTGCTCCATGAGGGGAGAAATCATACACACAGGACCATGGGCTTAAAATGTTAACAGACTTAGAGTTGTGTTTCCGTGCCTAAAACTCCCGGCACTTGAACATTTGAGAGAAAATATTTTTATAACTGATGACAGCTCGGTCGTGTTTATGGCTATTTAGTAAAGGTATGCAGAATCACCTGACAGCCAGCACTTCTTCCCTGAAGGTTAATTTTTATTTTTCAAAGAGTCCGTTAATTACGAAACTGGAGACTAGTTACAGGGGCTCAAAGGAAGGTTTCTTGCCCACATCTTATTTTAATGTATGGGCTCTGGGGTTGGATTTGGAAAGTAGTGCAGAGCACAGAGAGCATAGGAATGGTAGGACTAGTGTCACCTGAATATCAATTCATATCAATTCATATCAATTCTATTGTTCAACTTTGGATGCTGAGGAATCAGATTTCACTGTCTTCAGACTTGTCAAACAAGATCAATTCTTCCTTTGAAGGTGGAAACAGAAATAATAGCCTTCTCTCCCATCAGTATTTTATTGTGAAAATTTCCATATATCTCAGAAAGTTGAGACAATTACACAGGAAAATCCATTTTATTTCCACCCTGCCCTATAATTAACATAACGTTGTAATTGTTTTTTATCAGGTATTTGCATCTTTCCAGACCTTTGTCAAGTAATTAATCTGTTATTTTGAACCATCTGATAGCTGCAAATATTAATCAACTTTACCCCTAAAGTCTTTAGCATTCATAAGATAGACTTCAAAATCTTTAGTACTTTATAAGCAAAACTAACATCCAGTAAAAGAAACTTCAAATGCACTCTGATAAGTTTTGACAACATCTACACACAATATCTACAAAAGATCACAAAAAACTCCATCAAGATCAAGAATATTATTTTAATTCTGTCTAAAATTTCTCTCCTGCTCCTTCCTGACCAACCCCTGTCCTGTCCCTTCTGTTCTATTCTTATCTTAAATTAGTTTTGTTTGTTCAAGACCTTTATATAAATCAAACCAAATGTGAGCATTTATCTGTGTAAGAATTTTCACACTGCATAAAGACTTTTAGAACTCATCTGTTGTCACATAAAATCAGTATCTCTACAGGCTGAAAATAGTCCATTTGAGTCCCACAATTTATGTACTCCCTTCCTGATGGACAGCTGGGTTATCTCCACTTATTATTTATTATTATTTATTCTAAATACGGTGCTAAGTATATTCTTACAAAGGTGTTTTTGAGGAAATGTTACTCTTCTGCTTTGAAAAATACCCCAAAATGAAACCAGAGGTCCCAGAACCCATAACTGTGCATGTGTTTAGTTTTATAAGAAACTTATTTGGACTTTTGTACAAATATGCAAGAATTCCAGTTGCTCCACACCCTTATCAACATTAACTGATAGACTTTAAGTCATTTCAGTGGGTCTCTCTGTAGCTTAATTTGTGTTTCCCTGCACATTTGCAATGTTGAGGTTTCTTTCCATGCATTTATTATTAATTTACGTAGCTTCTATAGTGGAGGTCTTATCTCTCTTTGTAATTCTGTGTGTTTGTATATTTTAGATACCACTTCTTTTTCCAATAGTCAGTTTGTAAATTTCTTAGCAATATCTTTTGATTTTGTTTCAAGTTTCCAACGATGTTAAATTCTAATTTAGCAGTTTTGGAGTTTGTTTTTACTTTTTCTGATCTAAGAAAACTTTGTCTCCCATATTTTCTGTCTAGGAGATTTTATTTATAGATCTGTTCTGAACAGATCTGTTCAGCCATTTCATATTTTCTGAGATCTTTCTGAGAGCTGTTTAGATTTCAGATCTGTTCAGCTATTTCACATTAATTTTTGTAAGTGATACAACATAGGAGCTGATGCTGGATTTTTTGCACATCATCTTCTAAAAACAATCTCTTTCCTGATGGGGCTGGCTTGACACTAATGTTGGAAGTCAGCTGGGTATAAAGGTACAAATATAAGTTGTGTTAGTTCTTTGTGGATGAGATCTTTTCTATTCATTTTGGTGTCCCTATTTTGATTGTTGTTTCTTTTACTTCACAGAAGCAATTTGATGCAGTGTCAACTTTTTATATTCTCCTTCATTTTCTTTGCCCTGTACTCACATGTTTATAGCAACACTATTTACAATAGGCAGGAATTGGAAACAACCCAAATGTCCCAAAACTAATGAATGGATTAAAAAGTCATGGCATATTTATACAATGGAATATTATTCAGCAATCAAAATATAAATGTGATGCATTAGTGACAACATGAATGAACCTAGAAGGAATCATACTAGCGGAAATATGCCAGAAAGAAAAAGGCGAAAACCAGGTGGTCTCACTTATAGGCGGGATATAGGGAAAACAAACAAAAGGTCAAGAAAAGGTCAAAACTAACAAGCTAACAACAGAACTAAAGCAAACAGCCAGGGAGGGGGAGGTATGAGCACAAAAGATCAATATGATGGTTCACAGGTGATATGGCTGTAGTGGAACGGAGGAGGAGGGAATATTTATATATATTTATACTTTTTTTAAAACAAAGAGTGTATATCTTCGTCAGGCTTGGTTCTATTTCACTGATCCATTTGTTTCTCTTAATACAGGTGTAACTAATTCTTCAATATCATAACTTTATTATCTTTATTTTTTTAATTTTTAACATTGGTTAACAACACTGTGATTTACAGGAATAGATTTCCACATCTACAGAAATGTCACATCATACCTCCCTCTTCCTTTCTACCTTCCCTTCCCCTTTTTCTCCCCCCTCTGAGGACTCAATTCTGGTTTAATTTTTCTATTTCCTTTCTTTTGTTTCTCTATAGTCTACATAAGTGAAAATTATGTAGTATTTGCCTTTCTCTGTCTGATTTATTTCATTTAGCATAATGCCATTCAGTTCTACCCAGGTTATCATAAATGGTAAGTGTTCACAAGAGAATATGATGACAGTTCATGAATGAGATGATGGTGGGAGAACTATGGGGTTTGCATCAATGTAAGAAAAATATTTATAAAAAGGTTAGCATTTTTAATATATACTTCAGTAGTGTTCCATTACTATTAGACCACATATTCTTATCCAATCCTCTGTCACTGGGCATTTAGGTTATTTCTATACCTTGGCTATTGGCAATAGTGCTGCAGTGAACATGTGTAGGAGGGCATGTTTCTCTTCAACCTAGTGGTTTGTGTCAGAGTGAATCATGAAGTCAGACCTTGCTGTTTTTCAAGGGTGCTTTGGATAATTTATTGCCATGGCACTTTCATATGCATGTTAAAGCTAATTTCTCTTTTTATAGAACACGATTTTTAAAAACCCTGTGGAACTTTGATTGGAATTACATTGAATCTATTATCAATCTAGGATTAATTATATCTTAATGAAACTTCCAGTCAATAAATAAGGCATAGTTTCTTAAATATTAGGCCTTACTTTATTACTTTCACTAAAGTTTTACAGTTTTTTTGTGTAGATGTGTTACATATGCTTTACTATGTAACTTACTATGTAACTTACATATGCTTTACTACAGTTATTCCTACGTAATTTACTCATGCTGTTCTAAGTAGAAATTTAAAATTTGCTTTCCCCATTCTTTGTACATTAACGTTACATCCTACAACCTTTCTAAATTTACTCATCAGTTCTTATATTTGTTTTATAGGTTCTTTAGAAAATTTTGTGCAATCATGTCATCTATAGAGTTTTACTGCTTCTTTTATCATCTGTATTTTTCTATTTCTTTTTTCTTCTCTTATTACGCTAGTTAGGATCTACAGATTAGTATCCAGAAAAGGGTACTGCCAATTTATTAATCATAGAATGAAAACATTCAGTATTTTATCACTAAATAGATGCTAGATTTTTCATAGTCATCTTAACAGATTAATGTTTCCTGCAACTCCTACTTTGTTGCAAACTTTTGTTATAAATGGGTGACTGGTTTTGCCAAATGATTTTTCTCCATTAATTAACTCTCATGTTTTTTCAATCAGCTATTCCCTAGTTTCTATGAATTACAGAGATTAATTTTCAAATGTTTGACTTTGCACTCCAGGGATAAACCCAAATTGGTTGTGATATATTATTTTCATGGGTTGCTGCCTTCTATTTCATAATATCTTGATAAGATCTCTACTTTTTAAAATTCTTTCAATTGTTTGGCATCAGGATTATAATAGCTATGTAAAATATGTATCTACATCCTCTATTTCCTAAAAGATTTTGTATAAGATTGCTGTTAATGCTCCCTTAATTATTTGATAGAATTCACCTAAGAAACCATCTGGGTCACAAATATCTTTTTATAATTACTATGCCCCAGGCAATGCAGAGATATTTTACTTACATTGTTTTTCTTATTTACAACAATACTTTAAATGATATAATGTCCCATTTTAAACAAGTCAAAACTGAGGACTAGCTGAGATTAATGTACCCACAGACCCCAGGACATGCTGCTAATGTATCAAATATACCATCCAGGTATGTGTAGTTTTGAATTTTTCACTACACAACAGAAAATGGTAGATTATACACTAAATTGATAGATTCTGTGTGAAAGCAATCCCCTTAACATTTAGCATTCATAATATGAGCATATGACCCTATTGGTCAGAGATACTTTGTTAAGTAAGACAAGAAAAAAGGCAATTTCTCTAAAATGCATTAGACAAAAATCCCAGTTTCAGTTATGCCACTAATCTAGTTCTTAAAGGAAACCAAGTACTCCAGACAATGAAGTTAGTTTCATGTAATGCCAGTCTTAGATAAGAGTACTTCACCTCCATCCCATGTCTGTCTCAACATCATGGAATTGTGTTTACCTAGAAACTACAAGCATAGTCAGTCACTGGCTATGCTTATTCCTTCACTAGCAGTTTTCCATCATGTACAGGCTTGAGAAGAGGATCTGTAATGCACGAGATAGAGGGATGTTAATTTAAAAATACAGTTTATAAAGAAAAACACACTGTACATCAATGGTCCCAAAGTAACATTTTTATTTGATCAGACATTGAAAAGAAGTAGTATTCTAGATACTACACCCTAAAGGAGGAAGATCATGTATGCATCATAAGATGGGCATCTTCTTTGCCTGATGGGTTTAGAATATGAGTCAACTAAAACCACCAAAGTTAGCAGGTAAACTGATTGTGAATTGAATTTCAAATGTGTAAATAATGTGAGAAAGAGAACAGAAGCACATGATTCCAACACATATTCCCAATGTTATTATTTCATGAGAACATAACAAACAAGCAACAAGAGCTAGCTACTTCCCAGCCCTTTTAATTTTTTTTAGCAACTAAACCTTGATCCATTCATTTTTCTCATTCATTTTATTTGAGTCAAGGATGATGCAATTTTCTCAGCATACAGGGTTAGGGGACAAAGTTAGGCTCACAGGATTCAATTTCAACAGTATATTCAGCTGTTGATAGCCTTTCATTTTTTTCCCATAAACCTAACTGGTATCAGTATATGTAAAATTTCTAGCACTTTCAACAGGGAATACTTCACAGAAGAAAAATGCTTTCCTTGGAGTTTACATATGCCATTTGGTTTAATTTTTCAGCTAAGGTTTGTCTAGTTAGATTATGAGATTTTTCCTGGAAAGTAACAGCAAGAGAATGTCTCCCATGCTGTCAGAAAAAGGAGAGTTATATTTTTGTACCTTGGAAGAAACATATAATGTAATGGGCAAAATATCAAGTGGGTGGGAACCATTAACCCACATAAACCTCCAGAGAGATCTCAAAGAAGAAACTTAAGACACTGAACTAATACTTTGGGGTTCAGAAACAGGCTAGGAAGGTCAATAGGGGACTGAGTTTATTAGGAGTAGGGGTAATGGAGAGGGTTCCTGCTCAGACAGCAAGTGACTGAATCTGGGGGACTGACCAAGATCAGAAATTATTTAGAAATTACTTATAGAAAACTAAGTTTCAAAAATTGGCTGGGGGGGGGGTGGTGGGGAGGGTTAACTTGATCCTTTTTCCAGGCCAAGGCAGGATAGGACCTACTTAGGGGGCTGTGAAGATATAAGGAAGGAATGGGTGCAGAGAAGATACAAAGAATGTCCTTTGTGGTTCCTGTAAGTCTTCCTCAGTCCAGTTTTCTCATCTGACAGATGGGTGTGACCATGGGCAGTGTCAGAATGACTTAAAACTAAAAGTAAGATTTAAGTCAAGGTTCAGTTCTGAACTATGAACTCAATACAAGAGACTGCATAGCCTGCTATATAATATCTTGTTCCTTTATTAATTTTAGTACATACTTCTTGAGTAGCGCAAGGTGATTTCCCTCCCATCCCCTGTGCTTGATAAACCTGATATTTTAAAAATCTGTATTTACAAACTCCTAAGTTTTAAGTTAATAAAGTCCCAAGGTATGCCATTTTCACACAGCTTCACTAGAGGACTGCATTATATTTCAAACTCAAAGGATTTAATTATGAGGCCATTTGTAAAATTTGTTCAGCCATCCATTCATCATGCATTGGATATTTATTCAGTGTGGTGATTAAGAGCAGGAAATCACGAGTCAGGCTACTTCAGCTCAAATCCCAGCTTTACTAGTTATTAGCTTTGTGACCTTAGGCAGTGATGAAACCATTTTGGAATCAAATTCCTTCACCCTCATACTGGCAACACCCACCGCCATGAATATTGAGTTGTATGCAAAGCAATTTTTAAAGGCTCCTGGCCAGAAGAAGAGATAAGTAAGAGTTAATTGTAAGAGTTAATTGTTGTTGCTGTTAATACTATGAAAAAATACTACTTATGTTTTCTCTTTTTACTGGATTCAAAAACATTTTCTTTCAAGGAATTCCAAAAAGCAGGTGGCCTCATCCATCTCAACACCTGCCAAGCTTCTTCCTTAAAGAAATTGAAATTACTTGGCGTATGGTCAAATGAAATGAGTAAGACTATCTACAAATCTACAAAGACTTGGAAAGGGAATGATTGCTTTGTAACTTACAGTTATATTTCAATTGCTTGCTTGTGCCTGCAAATAACTGAACAACATCTGACTGGTTGTATATATACTTTTAAGATCTTTTCAGGCTGTACCTATGCTGGCAGAACTAGATGTAGTTACCAAACTGTAAGAAATCAAATTTTCCTGGCTCACATCATCATCAGCATCAGATTCTATGGTCACTTTTCTCTGTAAGAATTCCTGTCACCCAATGGAGTCTCCCACAATAACTTGCAGACCCTGAAGGTAAAAGACCCACAGCAGGGATCTCGCAATGTTTCAGTTTTCAATTTTCAATCCAACAGGTGTGTAGATTTATATGCATACCTTCTTTTCCCCTAAAATCCAGAAATCTATATACTTACAGTTCATAAAAATAATTATAAAATGCAGGTGCTTTTTCAGTTAATGTAGAATTCTGTTCCTTATGCCAATTCCATATCTTTGTCATGGGGCCAGGGTGGTCATCAATTATAGATAAACATGCAAAGATTTAAATAGCAGGACAAAAGTTACTAAACAGCATTAACTGGTTAGACCTTCACCAACCTAAATCTCTGACCTCTGTTTCTAAAGAGCCTATGGAAAAGTACCCTCAAGAGGGCAGAAGTTTTAAAGTTTTACCAAGTGACCCCAGAACTAGTTGATGAATTGATGGGGGGGGCTCAAGATGGGAGGTGTGAAATGATTTTTGCCATCTTTATTTTTATAATCATTAATCACTTAAATAGATTGATAAGTTAATAGTCATTAATATTTAATGAGCTAATAATACTTTAATATTAAACAACCAAGAAAAGATTTACATAAAGTAGTACACATATATTTACATAAAAGTAGTACACATATATTATTCTTAGCTGTCAATCATTACTGATAAACCTAATGACAGCAATAAGATTTCATACATCCAGCGGGGGTTAATATCTAAAATATAGAAATAATTCAAAAAACTCAAGAACAGAAAAATAAAAATCCAATTTAAAAAGTGGGCAGAGGAACTAAACAGACATTTTTCCAAAGGCAAAGTACAGATGGCTAGCAGGCATGTGAAGTTGCTCTACATCACATATTAGAGAAAAGCAAATCATAACAACAGTGAGATACCACCTCGCACCTGTGAGTATGGCTATTTTCCAAAAGATAAGATCAAGCGAGAATATGAGACAAGAGAACCCTTATATAGTCCTGGTGAGAATGGAAACTAGTGCAGCCACAATGGAAAGCAGTATAGAGATTCCTCAAAAAAAAATTTTTAAGTAGAAATTCTTTGTGATCTTGCTAACCCACTTCTGGATATGTTGCCTGAAAAGTACCAAAAAAACTATTTGAAGACCCATCTAAGCATCCCCATGTTTATTTCAGCATTATTTACAATAGCCAAGAGCTAGAAATAATCTAAGTGCCCATCAATTGACAAGTGGATAAAAAAGATGTGCTATATGTAAACACATGGAATATTATTTAGCCATAAAAATGAAACCCTACCATTTGCAAACAAAATGGATGGACCTCAAGGATCTTATGCTGGTGAGATGTCAGAGAGAGACAGAAAAAAACCATGTGATTCCACTGATGGATGGTTACAAAGAAAACAAATAAATAAACAAATAAAAGAAAATAAAGTTTTGAACTATAACCAATTGGTGGTTACCAGAAGGGAAGGGGAGGACAGGACAGGTTATCAAAACAAAAGGGATCATGGTATGGCAAAGCACAGAATTACTTATGAACTTAATGTAGCATATACACATGCTGATTCTGAATGGTACACAGCTGGTACATATTAAAATACAATGACACCTCAGTAAAAAAAAAAATTAATAGAATAGCGATAAGGAGCTGAAGTTCAGAATTTCTAAAATAGCCCATATCTGTAATTTCTTTCATAAAAAGGTTCACAGATTATCTTGAAAGGTACTGCTAGGCTGCCATCATTTTTAATGTGCTTCTAGAAGAACTTATTTTTGATTATACGCGCACACACACACACACACACACACACACACATACTTTCTTACACTGTTGTATACCCCAAAGTTCTCCCACCACCATCTTACCAGTGAACCACCATCCTCATCTATTGTGCTCATCCCTCCCGATTTTACTCTTCCACCCTCCCCCTTACCTGCTATATGCTTTAGTTCTGTTATAATTTGGCTAATCTTATCTTTTCTTGTTGTTTTATCAGCTGGTAAGGTTCAGTTCTAAACCTTCTCCAACTACATACCTACACTGTTCAACATGGCAGTGAGTTAGTAACTTGTGGGTAACAAGTCTTTGTCAGGTTGTAAAATACGCACTGGAGTTTAAAGAGTTAGTATGAAATAAAGAATCTGAACTATCTAAATAAGTTTTATAGTGATTGGCTATAATGGTTTAATATGTTAAGTATTAATTTCAATTATTATTTTTTTTGGCATGTCCTATGTGGCTATATAACTTCACTTTCTCAGTGGGGTTATATGTGAGGTTCCTGCTAGGTGTCTCTTAGGCAACACTGGGCTGAACCAATCAGAAAAGAGTAGGGAGTAAAGGTTTCAGAACAAGCAGAACACTCCTTTGTTCTGAGACACCACAACACAAATTGGTATACAAATTTGTATACCAGAGAGAGATGCAGAGAATGAGCTTACTGGTTTTAATAGACAAATCTTTTAAAATCTTCAGTACACACTTACTAGACTATATCACAGGCTTTGATGTGATAACAAGTGGGGTGTGCAGATAGGGAGATGCACAGAAATGATTAATTGATGATAGGCTACACTATCACCAATGATGCAGGTGATGTAGCTACAACTTTTATGCCATCTCATCCCAAACATCACTATAATTTCCAACCAGTTGGCAAATGACCTTTCAGTGACTGGAAAACTATGGCTTGTCTATGAAATATAACCATGATCTATTTTTTAAATAAAGTTTTATTGGAACAAAATCATGGCCATGCATATATATGCTACCCACAGTTTGCACTAAAACAACAATTGACATCACAAGCCAGTAGTTACAACAAAGATTGTCTGCCTTGTAAAACCTGAAATATTTCTATCTGGAACTATAAAGAAAAAGCAGATATATAGTCTCTGATAACATGAAAATGATATTCCAGCTACAATTAGATCATGTCTTCTCTCCGCTTAAAATTCTTCAGTGGCACGAAACCCTATTTAGAGTAAAACGGAATAAAAGACAACCCTTGCAAAGCCCAGAAATGATAGGAAATCAACACCTTGATCTTGTTTCTGTCCCTATCTAAACAAACTCTTATGCCAAAGTCTTAACCTATATAGCTGTCCCAATGGTAAAGGATTTTACCCTGCAAATATTCTAAGTTTTCTCATCTACTTTCTCCTCCAGGTCTTGTACATGTTAGTGACCAGTGGATGAAACATTTATTTTTTCCACTTCTTGCTTATTTCTTCAAAGCACTGACCACCATAGGCCCATGCATATTTCACTTCCAGTTTTAGATTTTCTCCCAACTCGACATAAGCTCCATAAGTTTAGGTAGTTCTGTATTTTCTTACTGCTGTATATTTACAATTTAGATTTGTGCCTAAACCATACATATATAAAAGTAACTAAGTGCATTATAGTTGTTATTGCAAATGAGATAGTACAATGTGGGCAAATGAGATAGTACAAGATGTAGTTCCTCTCTTAAGTGATAAGAAATATAATCAAATGATTTAAAAATATGTACACAGGCATAGAATAGACAGAGGTAAGTAATTATTTGTGCTTTTTTATTTCCTTCCTTCCTTCTTTCCTTCCTTCCTCCCTCTACTTTAGCATACACACATGAATCCATCCATCCGCCTACCCTCTAGTAGAAACATCTGTAATACTGGGAGCAGCATGACAGTCTAAGGGAAGTAGTCAGCTCAAACTATGATTAATGTTGACATGCTTTCTGGAAACCTGTTATACAAGAAAGGAGTAAAGCAAAGTTCTTATTGGAACACCAGAGGAAGGAAGAATTTTCAGAATTTATGATACCTGGACCAGTGGCTTTCCAGCTTGTTCAGAAACTATCTTTTCTAAAAGAAACTTTACAGAACTCCAGTATATAATTGAGAAGTGATGTTGTAGTCTCTGAGAATCTCAGCAATATGGTCTCTAACTCTTTTCTTACCTCTATCATCCATAGCATCAGAGGCATTTTTATATTAACGTTTATTTGAAAACACATTTTGAAAAGAACTGATATCTAGACATGGGACCTCAAGATTTAATCATGTTTGAAATTTCAAAAGATTATAAAATATCAGAAAAAAATAAGAAAATAAGAAGTGCAACTCTGGCTTGGTAAAATTAAAATACTTTGCCTCATCACAGAACAGGTAATATGATACTAATATATTAATGAAGAGACATTCATATTTCTGCTGTATGAGTAATGGACGTCAATATATGGTAAAGAATGGAATCTTGATTTTCAGTGATGATCATAATATGTCATAAAAAAGATGTTGAATCATGTATCTGTGCATTGAATATTAAAACTAGAATCAGCTAAAATGTTTTATTTTCTTTTCAAAAAGTTAAAAACAGGTAATCATTATTTTTAAAATACCTGAGTTTCATTGTTTATTGAATTCACTTAATTACAATTATCATTTCAACATATAATCAATGTAAAATGTTTTTAAGTCTTTACCCCATCACAGGCAATGTGATAGATTTATAAACTAATAAAAAGACATCCATTCTCAGCTGCACTCATAACCTCACCTTAGCCAATTTGTCATTTTTTTAAATTAAATGGAAGCCAAAGTAAATGAAAATGGAGACATCAGCAGAGTAACCTGATAATGATCCAGATACCAGCAGACAGAGAGCCAGGCATGAAATGAGCTCTTCATTCAGTTCTGTCTGCAAGGAATGCTCCTAGAACGACCCTTACACAATTTTCTCCCTTCACATTCCATGGTTAATATTTAGGCATATGCTTCTAGAAGAACAGGAGGGTCTACTTCTCTGTTAACAGTTTAGTTTCTTATCATTCTTCAAGACCAATTGAAAAGCAGTGGGGGTAAACTGTTTTCATTTATTACCATCAATCAGGAAAAAGCAGTAATCATGCAATTTATCAACAAGGTTCTACAAATAGTGTGACACAGTGATGTATAGTTCAGGAACATGTTTCCAGAAGTTTAAGGGACCTATATAGTTTTGATTGCTTCCATCAAAGAAATTGAAAGATAGATAGCTAGATAGAAGGATGGTTGGATAGATTATTGGATGGATGGATGGATGGATGGATGGATGGATGGATGGATGGATGGATGGATGGATG
>PVHY01018966.1:0-28277 GCA_004024945.1 Uropsilus gracilis | reverse complement strand
CTTCATAGGCTGAAGCTTACAGGCACGAGCCACCATGCCCTGCCTGAAGAGAAGATTTTGATTGAAAGTCTGTTGGGTAGGACCCAAAGAGAACTAGATATGAACTGTTGAACACAAGACCATGAAACTAACTATGGAGATAATCATCAGGATTACTCCAACACCATCACTCTCAATGGGGCCTACGAGGCAGAATTATGGCTCAGAGAAGCCTCCAACAAAAGCAAGACACACTCCCTCTGGACAGAAGGAGGAAGGTCACAGAAAAAATGGCAGCAACCTGACAGTTAAGTAGCAATCCATGAAGTAGGAGACCAATCAGACCAACCAGCCATTGACATCTCTCCCGTCCAGAGAATTTTTCAACCAATGACAGAATGGAGGAGGCATCCAATGGAGGGACTAAAAATGTAGAGCACCAATGAGCTTGGACGGACTGTCTGATGCAAGTTAAGTCTAGAAATCTGAGCTGCGCAGTCTACCATGTCCCAGGACAGATCCTCACCCAGGAAAAGGGTATTGCTCTGAGGGGAAAAAAAGGAGAGAACCTTAAGGGCTAACCATCGACTAGCAAACAGTAAAGAGAAAGGAGGTGGAGTGACTGAGGTGTGGGGAAGGGAGGGACATCACCAAGGGAACCAACAACCATACAAAGAATGATGTTGTATGATACTAAAAGTAAATAGAATTTATAAAAAAATAAAAATAAGCAATAAACTTTCTCTTTGGAAGCCGAGAGAGAGAGACACAGAGAGACAGAGAGACAGAGAGAGACAGAGAGAGACAGAGACAGAGAGGTGGAACTCAGCATTTTTTTTAAAATGGAGGCTGGGCTGTGGGACCAGAGCTGAGGTAGAGGAAAAAAGCAGAGAGGTCATGAGGATTTACTGAAATCAGAGAATGGTCAGGGGTAGTTTAACTCATTAGGTTTAGTAGGTTAGGTGAGCTGCTGATGGGTGCTGAAGGAGTCTAAAGAGTTTGGAGATTTGAACATTGTGTTGGACCTTGTCTTATCTACTTTGATTCAGATAGTTATTGGGGCAGGGGATCACCCCTTTTAATTTTTTTCAATGAGGGAACTTCCACCCTCTCACAAGAGGTTGCCTAGAGATCACACTTTTGTGGTAAGGGTAAGTACAGTGGTTATTTATAAACAGGAGAAGAAAAAATAGTCTAATAGTCCACACCCTCACAAGTGTCTGAAACAGAAAGGAACCCTACATCTGCTCCTTGGGTAGCTTCATGGGTTTTACCTCAGTCTTAGTATAGTTCAGTCTGAAACCACCAAGTTATATCCTTGTCTCTGGTCCTCAGTCACTGTAGCCAGTATGGAATGAGTTCCACACCCAACATGAGGTTTAGCTTGGCACCTCTCTCTCTCTCTTGTTCTCTTCTCTAGGTCATCAGGGCAGCTCAGCAGCCTGTGGTGGACTCCTCTTTCCACCTTCATCCAATTTCCTGACCTTCAGGGAACCCCAAAACTTTCAAGACCTTCAGAGTCCTACTCTTTGAAGCCAAACTATCAGCTCCTGCCCCATATACCTGATGCCGGAGCAGCTCTCCTCTCTACTAATCTGACCCTCCAATTCTCCAAATTCTTCTTTCTTCCAATCCCTACATCTTTCTCTTTTATCCCCTTTTCCTTGCTCCTCCTTTCATCATGAATCCTGATGATGGGAATACCAGTCACACTCTAGTTTGGTTCAGTAATGATGCCCCCTGAACCTTGGAACACTAGCACAGGGAGTTAAATTAGCACAACACTGTTGATCAATTCCTACCTAATATTTATAATAACAAGATCAGAAAAGAGATTAACCTTCTCTCTGTCTTCAGGTCATTCTTAACCTCTGTATCTTTCAGATACAGGTAATGGTGATGCTTTTACCAAGAAATAATACTGCCCATATTAGGGTACCAGCTCCATTTCCATATGTAGGGGATCTTTCGTTTCCTTCTTGGCATGTTCCAGCTTTCTCCAAGCATGTAATCGAAGGCATGAAGTTATCTTCTTCTTCTTGCAGCCTCCTCCTTACTTTAGGCAATATTAAAAACTCCAGGATACAGGAACCAACAAAGTCCATTTACTCAGGCCTAGCTCACAGCCATTCTAAAAGCATCTAAATTAACTAGATATGATACACTCCAACATGGGACTTCAAATTTCTAAACTCTTCAGATCCCTTCAGCATGCAAACTCGGCTTATGCATGCTAAATGAGTTCACCAGCCTGGGTTGACCAGGCACAGGCCACCTTTGACTATGTGGCACTCTCATTTTCAATCTTCCCCAAATGGCCAATCTCCAAAATGACCTTGGAGCACTTTTCTCCAGCCTGTATGGTGGGCTCCCTTCCCCCAACCCACAATAACCTTTCCCTAAAAAAGTCTGTTCTCTGTAGTTCCTTCCCAAATCAGCACCTACTGCACATGCTGACACACAGGATTTTCATGTCCTTCACTGTTTTCTACTTTCTGATTCCCCTTCTTTATTCCTGTATTTTCATCCTGTATTCAGAACATCTGTGATATGTCAATTTTTCATTGTTTCTGAGATCTTGCTTTGGGTATGTCTGGGCTAGGGTTCTCAGCTGTGTCTCCCATGAGCCCCCCACAGACAACCCATTTCAGAACCATTGATGTGGGAACCCCCTCACAAGATTCCTGTGAGGATTCTCAGTTGCCATTAACAAAGACCACCAGGAAAGTAGAAACACAACAAGATTATTCCTCACAGGTCCTGAGGGCAGAGGGCAAATCTGAGGCCACATTGTGAGGGCAGTGGGATGGGGAGATTGCTATGGATCTCTGTGAATCCTCTTTCACTTGTGGTGAACACACGTAATATTTGGCAAGTTTTAGAAGTATGGACATGATTATATTTTTTCACAACTAAGCATACGTGAGTATGTAATAGTATCCATGCTTTTTTAAATTGCAAGTTAATAAAGGAATTACTAGAACACAACCCTCTTTCTGGAAATGAGGAAATTACTCTTTGGCTCCGTTTTCTGAAGAAGCAGGTTTTGTTTTGTTTTTTTTTTTACTAAATAAATAAAAAATTAAAAAATTATTTTTGTCAGATTTTCCTAAAGCAGGGAAAAACCTTAATCTTGCTATCTGGTACCAAAGTTGATACTAAATGTGCAAGAACTTTTTTTAATTTCCTCTTAAGCCTCTGTGCATTAATTATACCATTCATAACTAGCCACTAGTCCCCACAAGGCCTTCTCTTCCAAACTAAAGGGAAAAAATCTTCAAAATTGGATTCTTTGCTGCCTATAACTCTTGTTGTAATTTACAAGCCAAAACAAACTCTTAAAGTGATCAAACTATTATTACTAAGCAATAAAGTAATAACCTACATATGCACTACAAAATAAATATGAAAATCCCAGTTACCCCATTATATGTGTTACAAAATAAACTTAAAAACTCCAAAAAGTCCAACATTATCCAAAACTGTTCTTAAGTCTCTGGTCAACTCAACGCATGTCAAATTCATTTGAGTTCCAAAAGCATGTGTTCAAATGAAGGGCATCCTTCTCTTTTTCCTTTGGCATCTGTAATGATGTCCTCCAAACATGTGGTCGAAGATATAATGTTCTTCTTACGGCATCCTTAACTTAGGCAGTAGAAAGACTCCAAGACACTGGTGTGAAAGGTTAGTTAGAAGGCACTGGGAGTCTCCACCAGTGAAAGAAATAAAGATGCTAAATAACTTCCCTGTGGACATCACCCAAGCCAGCTATCACCCTCTGGCCATAACCAAAATTATTGCCTAGCTCTAGCCCACCAACCTCAACCTTGCCAGTCTACTGACCTTGCCCACCACAGCAGCAGAATAAAAGAAAATGTGGGTTCCTCATACCAAAACCCATCCCCCATGTCCCTGCTCCTATGAAAGCAACCAACCCTTAAGGTAAGTGCAACTTCACTAACCTCTGCTCTAGGGTCAGTGAACCTCATCTGGGAGTGCAGTAATAAAGACTTTTCTTTATTTAACTTGGCCTTTTTTCTGTTCTCTCCTTTCTCGTGTCCTTTCAGCAGGAACCACCTGCAGGTCTATCCCCTTAGGCCTCGCTCACAGCATCTTCAAAAGCACTTGAGTCAAACCAGATAAGACAAACTGCAACATGAAGTTCAACTTTCCAAACTCTTTAGACTCCTTCAGCATGCACACTCAGGTTTTGCATGCTAAGGTCATGAGTTCACCAGCCAGGGTTGCCCAAAAGCCATAGGCCCCAGGTCACTTTGGCTTTATCACTGGGCCTCTATTCTCCTCCAAAAATGGCTGAATCAATCATTTCTTTCTCTTCTAAGCACTTTTTAATGTTTTTTTTCCCTTGTTGTCCCTGGGAGTCTTGTCAATCATCTCATCACCAAAAGCCTTTCCCCCCTCCCCTCTCCCCTTCTATCCTTTGGAAGGAAACTATGAATTTTAATGAAGGTTGGCACCACAACTTGACATGTTCTTCTTGAAATGTACAAATCTAAAGCAACAAGGAAGTAACTCTTTTTTTTTTTTTAGTTATCTGTTGGAACCCTCCAACAGTTTTACACACAGCCTACGGTGGATATTAAAATTAAGATGCCACAGTTAGACCTTAAACACTTTTTATCCCATCTCCAGCTCAGATTCCTGGAAAATTCTAAAGCCAGATTTAGTTGAAGAGATGGGAATCATTCCCCACCTGACCTCTACTGTATATGATCTCCTCTGAATATTTCTACTTTGTTGACAGTTTTTGTCCTAGGCAACCCTTCTCCATATCCAAGATGTCATGGTGGCTCTAGGCCCTTCTTCTTGTCCTTCTGGTAACTTCCAGTGACGTATCCACAAGAGTCGCAGAGTTTCTGCTCCTCCGATTGGGGAATCCACATGGAAGCTAAAACTCATTAAATAATGAGTAGTCATTTAACAGTGAATGATGAAGAATATAGACTTGGGCTCAGGCAGTGGACACTTCCTTGCCCCCTTGTGTAGCAAGACTGCCTGTCTAGGCTGGTTCTGGGATCATTCCGAAGAAACTGAGCTTCTGTGTGTTCTTTGTCTCAAGGAGTTTCCTGAGCTGATAGCAAAAAATCAAAGACCCAGGCTCTGGGTGTGCAGCGAGACTGAGGGCTGAGAGCTCCCCTCTGGGTTACACAGAACACTAGGTGATGTTCCCTTGTCCATGAGTTTCTGTGGAGCTTCTGTTGCCTGCATGGTGGTATCAAAGCCTCCAGAACCCACAGATGGGTTGACAGGAGCTCTCTCCCCTGCTGCTACCCTGACCCTGCCGGTCTGAAAGACCTGATCTGCAGCCCTGGCCTGGGAAGAACTCAGGGTGCTGGAAACACAGTCACGTAGAGATGCCCCAGACTTGGGACACACCAGGGTAGACTCTGGGGCCTAAGCCCACTCTGGATCCTGACACTCAGGTCAAATGGCAGGTGTAACCCCAACATTTAGGAGCAGCAAGGATGGCAGCAGGGGTTGAGTGGAGCAGGGTTGCTGCATGGAGCTCTGTCTGCAGAACATGACAGCTCAAGGACATCACAGTCTCATGTCAATGCATTAGGGCAGGTTTGCACAGACAGTGTAGTACAGATGTGGACAAAATCATGACCTGCTCACATTTTCATAAAACACAAGTGGAACCAAACGGGTGCTCCTGGCGATTCTGCCTGCCCAACACTGCACCGCCTGAGTGAGTGAGGTCGGTGCCACTCACCATTAATGTCTGTGAACCCCCAGCCCATAATTTTGCACAAGGACTGGGGAGGAAGGGGTCATTCACACGGGGAAGGCGAAGAGGGGACACTTTGCTATTGAAATGAGCCCCTGGTGTCAGTTTCAGCAAGGCAATATCACTGTACCGAGTGGTATAGTTGAACATGGGGTGCCTAAAGACCTGTGGGTGAGAAGCAGGAAGAAGAGTTCAGACTGGTGAATTCGAGTGCCTATTCTGGGGACAAATATGAGGGGATCAGGAGAACAGTGAGCCCCATTTGCTGGTGCCTGTTGAGTTCTAAGGGGCTTCTCCCTCCCCCTGCCCCCAAAGCCTCATGTGCCTCCAGTTCATCTCAGCAAGGTCTGGTGTCCCTTGGCAATCCTAAGTTCCTGGGTGTAACCATGTGAGTGTAGGTCATGCAGCCCGACCTATAATCACAGGCCTGTAAGCTATCCTAGAGTGAGCAGGTTGGTTAGGGTGTATAAGGACAGACCACTCCCCTCCTTTATTCCCAGGACCTCTGCTGGTCTCACATGAAGTTGCAGTGGGCAATGGTGATCACCCAGTTGTGGTTGATCAGGACACCCCCACAGTGGGGGTATCCATGCTGATTCTGTAGGAAAATGGGAAGATCAACATTGAGAGTTCACCAGTCACATCATCTAGGTACCAGCTGCCCTTTGTAGGGCCAATACTCCAGTGTGAACCCATACATTCGTGTGCGGTGTCCTCACCAGGACCAGGGGCAGGCACCAGGATTAGCATCCTTCCCATTGATGATTTTGGTCATGATGTTCAGCTCTGGGGGACTGGCAGGTTCCTCATGGCCTGCGGGTCACAACGGGGTGGTTGAAGTGGGTTGAAGTCAGTCAGTCTGCAGAAAGTCTGCAGAAACTGGCTACAAAATCTGTGAGCACAGTCCCACACCCACACTCCCTCCTCCTGGAATATAAGCCCCCACCTCATGGCCCCTGTCACCTTCCAGGGAGAAGAGAGTCAGGCAACTCCATCCAGGTCCTCCTGTCCATGGGAGCAGGCACAGGATGAGAAATTAGCTTTCCCTTTGCCTCAATTTCTGCTCAGGTCCTTTACCCCCCTTACTTTCCCAGTGTCAATTCCACACTAATGGGGAGCAAGCATTTCTACCCTCATAGACAAAGCTTAGCAAGGAGTCCAGTGTAGACAGATAATGGATATTAAAACAGAAACCCCTAAGATCACAGATAATCCCCACTTTTGATCACCATCCTGTGGAGTGTGACCAGTTCCCATATGCAATTCTGGATCTGAACACTTCAGGAGCTCAAATTGCATAACATCGAATTTCTCAAGTATTTAATAATAAAATGTGACTCTGGCACCTGCCAGAAAGGGAACTAAGGTCACAGAAAACAGAGATAGCACTGTCCAGATAAGGAGCATAAACAGGGTCCCTGGTGTAGACAGGATGCTTGTGCTGGATCAGAACACAGGATCCTCAGCAACTCCCAGGGGTAAGGACACAACCGCAGAAAGAAGGGGGACAGGTGTGACCCTCCCACCTGCCAGGTTGCTCCCTGGATCCCCCAGCCCAGCTCCAAGCATCCCCTGCCCCTGCCACAGCACAGGGACATGGATGGTCACGCCCTCAACACAGTGTCCCCACTCATGGCCTCAACCTCATCTGATCTTATATTCATGGAAAATCCCCAAGAAGGACCCAGGAGGGCTCACCATGCAGAGCGCTTCCTAGTCAGGGAGTGGGTGAACCGGGTCACCCATCAGGAGGTACATGAACCCTGACACACATGGACACAGTAGGGGAGACAGAGAAATGTGGGGACAGACAGGGAGGTAGCCTCCTCTGAGGTTCCCAATGCTCTGAGTTTATCACTTGGCAGGATGTATGAATCCAGGCCAAAAATGACAAGCAGGGGATCAGCAGTGTTTTTTCCCTAGAGAGGTTGGGGAGCATGGACCTGATGATCCCCATAAGTGGGACACAGAACCCCCTAGGGCAGGTCTGGGGAAGGTGACATGGCCTGAATCCTGAATCTATCTATCTATCTATCTATCTATCTATCTATCTATCTATCTATCTATCTATCTATCTATCTATCTATCTATCTATCTATCTATCTATGAATGATACTATACTTTGTTTTTGATTTGGAATCTAACCACTTAGCAGTGTCAAACTACAAATAAATCATTATGAGAATGTTTTGGGGGTCTTTCTGAACACTACCTCTCTGATACAGTGGCTACACATAAGCCACTTCCTGGGCCCTGTCCCATGAGGTCCAGATGTTTCTACTCCATACCTGACATAGCCCTGAGGTTCGGAAATCCAGGAGGACCACTCTCTGCTGCAAAGAAATGTGAGCGGTCCCCACTGAGGCAGCAGGTGGAGAGGGGTTCAAAGCCCTGGGTTCAACCACAGGCCTCAGTCCAACACACCTCTAGGTCCTCTAGAGTGACCTGATATGGGGTCACAGTGGGTTCAGAAGTATACCCTAGGCCACCACCCAGGTTAAAGAGGGTTCATAGGCAATGATACTTACCAGAGGAGAACCTGAGGAGGGTGGAGCAGGAGAGGAGCCAGAGGAAGGCCATGGTGCTGCTAGCAGAGAGTGAGGGGCTGCTGTTTGAGGGCCACTTTCACATCTCCTGCAGCTCAAGTCCCACCCAGCTCCTATGTGTCTTGCTAATTTGAGGGCAGCCCTCCCCATGGTCAAACCAGTCCAGGACTTATTCAAGCCTGGATCACTCTAGGACCAGGGAAAAGAGCAACTGCCTAACTCAGTGTCAGCTGCTGGCCCTAGAGGCCCTGATACCACCATGCAGGGGACAGGAGCTCCATAGAGACTCATGGACAAGGGAGCATTACCCAGTATTCTGTGTCCTCCAGAACCAAGTACCCAGCCCTCAGACTCACTGCATACCCAGAGCCTGGGACTTCAGATGTTTGCTTTCATCTCAGGAAACTCTCTGAGGCAATGGAGACACAGAAGCTCAGCTCCTTAAGAATAGGCCCCTAAAACCAGCCCAGACAGGCAGCTCTGGTGCACTGGCAAGGACCTGTCCCACTGCCTGATGCCAATTCTTTATTGTTCACTGTTTAATTGACTTGTTGTTATTCAAGTTTTAGTTTCTATGTGGATTCCTCACTTGGAGGAGCAGAAAACTCTGTGTGACTCCTGTGGAGATGGGACTGAAAGTTACAGCAGGGACCATGGGAAGGGCCCAGAGGCGCTGAGACCTCCTGGAGAAGAAGGGCACCTCAGGCCAAGACAGTAAACAAAGTAGAACATTTCAGAAGTAGTCAGAAGTTCTGAGACTACAAAGAGCAGAGTTGGCGGGGGTGGGGGGAAGGGCGGTGATTTGTGTCTCTTCAACTAAATGTTCAAGATCTAATAGAGGCATCTCAACTTCAATGTCCATCGCAGGTTGTCTAAAGCCACATCGTAATTTTCTCAGTTTTGAAAACAGAATTATGTTCTAATACTTCCTTTGCTAACTTGTAGTAAAAGAAAAATAAAAAAAAAAAGAAGCATGAAGAAAATAACATCAATTCCCGGAGACTCTTACACACGCAGTTTTGCTTAACTGAAAAAATCTAATTATGTCCACTCTTCGAAATCTTGTCAAATATTACATGTGCTCATCGCAAATGAAAGAGATTTCACAGGGGTAAAGAGCAGTATCCCCAACCCACTGTTCCTCATAATGTGGCCCCAGGTCTGCCCTGTGCCCTCAGGACCTTTGAGGAATAACCTTGCTGTGTTTCTAGTGTCCTGGTGGTCATTGCTTGTGGTGACTGAGAATCCTCACAGGAACCTTAAGGCATGTCCTCACTGCAATTGTTCTCAACCGGGGTGTCTGTGCAGGGCTCAGTGGAGACCCAGGTTAGAATCACAGGCCAGACACACACAAAGCAAGAATGCAGAAACAATGAAATATTGATAAATCACAGACACTCTGAATATAGGATGGATGAAAGTGGAAAAGAGAAGGAAACCAGAAAGCAGAATACAGTGAATAACATGAAAATCTGTGTATCAGCACGTGAGGTAGTTGCTGACTTGGGAAGGAATTACACACCACAGGCTTTATATGGAAAGGATACTGTGGGTTGGGACAAGGGAATCCACCATATAGACTGTGGAAGAGCCCTAAGGACCTTTTGCCACACATGCGCTCAGTTAAGCCTGAAAAAAACTAAAACCTTGACCCCAACTTGGGCTGTGCTAAAATTTAGGCATTGCTATTAGCTGTGTCTGAATAACACAGAGGCCTAAACTGGATAAGGGTACTTCCTTCTTTTATTTTGTTGCAAATCCCAGGAGGGCAACAAAATAAAATGGATCATCAGGAGGATGTGTGAGGAAAAATTGAAACTTCTGGTTTTCAGGAGGGGAGGAAGAAAAAAATGGAGCTAAAAAGAGAAGAGCAGAGCCTGGGGGAGACAGACTTTTGGGAGGGGAGAACATGAGAATTTCAGGTTGGTAAAGAGTAGCTGGAGTGATCAGGCTGGGCAGAACAGAAGGCCCCTGGCAGAGTGAGCTGGTGGTGGCAAGGAGTCATGGTGGGGAAGTGGTTGGTAGAAGAATGCTGGTGTGGAGAGTGTGATACTGTAGTAAGGTGGTTTGGAAAGCTGGTAAATGGAGATAACCAGGGGTTTGGAAAGATGATTTTTGCATAACATTTATTGGAAAAATTTGAAGAACCTGGGAGAAGCAGAGAAGCTCAGAACACTGGCAAGAGAAGAAGCAAAGAGAAGAAACTGGAGAAAGACTGAACTTTGCAGAGTGCCTGCCTCAGGTTTGGAGGAGAACAGGGGCACCATCACGGACATGTGTCTTTGGGACCTTTGAGACTAAAAAATGGTGACTGGGGTAAGATAACTGGCCACTTGTGGCTTTAAGGATTTTTTTGTTTTCCCAATTAATTTTCTTGTAAATAAAACCATTCTTACACCAGTAAGAATGGCCCACATCCAAAGAACGGGCAACAAGAATTGCTGGCAAGGATGTGGAGAGAAAGGAACACTTCTACATGCTGGTGGGAATGTAAACTAGTTCAACCACTATGGAAAGGGGTGTGGAGGATCCTCAAGCTAATGTTCAAATTACATTTGACTGGCAAGTGCTACACACAGGTGGTAAGAACAGAAATCATCTGGGTGGCAGGATCAACATTTTAAAAGTGCCTCTTTTTCCCCTTTGGCTTATGGTTGGAGGCTCTGCCCCATTTGACCCAATTTCAGGACCAGACTGCAGGTAAACTCCATTCCATCCTGGTGGCCTGATAAGACCTGGATAAGACCCAGGGCAGGATGAGTAATGTCAGTGGGGAATTTTAATGCTTCTCCCTCCCTCATTCCCCAGACCCTTTGCCCTTAAAAGTGACTGGGAACCCTGATGGCTTTCAGACCCTTCCCTGAATCCCAGCCTTGTTACTGCACGTTCAGCTCTTTTTGCTGTCTTTGTCTGAGACCTGTTTTCCAACCATATTTGTTCTTTTCCAAAGCTTACATTATTGGTGCCAAAATCTGCAAGAGGGTAACTACAGTCTTTGGCACTCTGTCTCCTCAAGCCTGTGGCATGTGGACTCTGCTAGCTCCCATTGATGGAAGGGGAATTTGCCCCAAATTTTGAGAACAGCACCACAAGCCAGCTCTGGTTCCCCTGAAGGAACCTAATAACTCCTTTCCTAGGGGATCCTTTCCATTAATCTGGAGCACCATGCAGGACCCTCCAGGGTTCAATCTCCTGCAACTTCCAGATGCTGTATCATGAGGCTCCTGCCTGCAATTCTTAGGGTTCCTTTGGGGGGTTGCCCCTTTCTATTCTCAGGGTTCATTCTTCCCTGGTCCATTAGGGGCAACCACTCATCCAAAATGGAACTGACTCCTCTTCTGGGGGCCTATTGGCCTCTCTCCAGGTCTTGTGTCTGAAGCAAGCTCTCCAGCCCAAGTAGTTCATTTGCTTTTGCAATGCTGCTGGGTCACAGTGCGACCTCAGTTCCAGGCAAAAATGGGACATTTGATGTCCCAGAAAATGGGACATTTGATGATCCAATACTCGTGACTTGGATGATCATTGCAAGTGGAAAGGCAAATGGGATGAGAGTCCCTTTCTTCTTTCTCCACATGTCCTGCTCCACTGCCAAGTCTGTTTGGCTAAGCTGCTCCTAAGGCTCATTCCAAGGATCCAATCCTGGCTTCCTGTTCCTGAGATTTCACTCTAGAATACCTAACTGCTCTCTCCTTCCACCTTCCTCAGCTCCCACTTCTTTCTCTTTCCATTACCAATCCCTTGGCTTCCTGTTCCTGAGATTTCACTCTAGAAGACCTAACTGCTCTCTCCTTCCACCTTCCTCAGCTCCCACGTCTTTCTCTTTCCATTACCAATCCCTTTGTCCTCTTCTGAAAGCCAATCCTCTTCTCCCCCAGAAGACTCCCCCCCCACTCTCATCTGGGACCATTCTCATTATCAGAACCATCCTCCACCCCAAAGCCATCCTGCTCCCCTCTTCCCTCTCCCTGAGGTTGACAGATTCTCCGGAGTCTGGAGTCGTCTCTGTCCATGTTCCCTTCTCTCTTAGGTTTGTCTCAGATCAAACACCATTTCCACTACTTCCCTAGGGATCCCACCACCTACACTAAAGATTCAGATATCTCCTACAGGCTTTTACTCTCACCTGACAATGTATTCATGCCATCTGTCCTCTACTCTGACCCTGGATGAGAGAGAGAGAGGGTCTGGCAGGCTGCAGAAGCCCATGTTATTATGGTCCCTCAAAAAGACTCCTCCTCCCCAATAGGTACCGAGACTGTCCCCAGGATGGACTCCTCATGGGACTTCCAACAATATGACATGGAGGATGGCCCTTGGCACTCTCTGGGCAGGGTAGCAATGATTGCATGTTGACCTGCTTCCTGGTGGGAATGATAGGGTGTTCTAACCCCCTCCCCTCCCTGTATCGTTGTCTCCTGTTTAAGATTGCAGATTTCAAGGAAGGTATGCTAAAATGTGAAAATGGCCTTATTTGGAATTTCCTTTCAGAATGATGCAAGGGGGAGGAAGAAGTGAAATGGTCCAGGTGTGGTTCCTGAAAGGCGGGAGATCAGGGTATATAAAGGGTGTGGAAACAAAGAGAGGGATTCTGATATGGAGGTCAGATAGAGAGATTCATGGAGCAAAGAGATTTGAATTCTTATTTGGGATCAGCCATTTTGTAGGGTAAAGATGTGAGCCATGTTAGCTTGGCCATGTGTGGCCAAGGCCTGGGGCTGCCTCTGACTCACCTGGGCTAGTCACATGTGTGCGAAAGGCAGTTAAGAAGTTTGCAGATTTGAACTCCGATTGGAGTTTATTTTGCTGAGTTTGACTTGTGTCTGGAAGAGGCCGTGCGAAAATTAGGCCTGAAAAGAAAGTGAACTTTGCTAGTCCGACACCATGGAGTTCCTGCTACCTGGGGACCAGGAGAAGACAGCATGGAAGACAAGGAAGAGCAAGCCAAGGGAACATGTCTTCAAGCATCTGGAGATGAACTCTGACTGGACATTGGTGAGATGATCAGGACTGAGAGACTGAGGATTTTTGGGTAATCTGGGGAAAGGACTTTGGACAATGCTGAGAAAGGTTTTGGACAATGTTAAAGTAATCTGAGTTTTACTTAGATGTTTCTTTAGCCATAATTAGGAAATCACTTTGTTAGAAATAAATTAGTCTGCACTGATAGTCTTGCTTTGACTTGGTATTTTGGTTGAGAAGGCTGGGGATGGTGGAAAGAACCCACGAGTTTGAAAGAGGCTAAGTTGAGACAAACTAGTGTAAAGTTTAAACTGTGTTTCTAAGTTTTTCTTTTTAGGTCTGAAAGAGGGAAAGAAAGCAGAGAGAAGCTGGTAGCTGGCTTTTGCATATCAATGGTAAAGGTGAACAGTGAAAATGCTAATGTAACTGTTTGTAACCTGCTTTGTAGAGAGAAGCAGGCCTGTATGTGTTAAAGTCAGAAAGTCTTTTCTGGTTGCCCTGTTTCAGGAACAGAGGTGACATCATACAAAGCTGTCAATTTTGGAAAACTGGTCACCCTGACAGAGAGATAAGACAATAACCTGACTGAGTTTTGGGGGCACCTTAGAGGCTCTTTGTAATACACCCAGGTTGACCCTCACTCAGGTGAGGGCCAGATAGACTTGAACACGCACTTCACCCAGGAATCACCATCAGCTATTAAAAAAAAACTTAACTATGCCAAGCAGAACCCTTAAGCTGACACCAGTTCCTCCTGGATATGACCTTTAAAGTCTTTCCCTACAGGGAGGGTCAGGAAGGTACCAACAGGGATCCCAGGGTGAGACAATGGGCCAAGCTCCTGGCTGCTGCCTTGAGGGCTTCTCCCACCAGGAGCCACACTGCTGCTTGGTCAGAAGGCCTTGTGCCACCAGGACCATGCTTCAAATGCAAGCCCACCAGACACTGGGCACAGAATTGAAATCAGGTGCAAATGGAGCAGACTAACCAACCAACAAGGCGCAGGAAAAAAGTGGCACTTTTAAAACATGGCTTCTGCTACCCAGATTCCTTCAGGTTCACACCACCTGTGAGTAGCAGTTGCCAGTCCAATGCAATTTCAACAACAGGGTTTTATTTACAAGGAAAATTAAAAGGGAAAACAGAAAATTCCTTAAAGCCACAAATTGCCAGTTATCTTACTCCAGTCACCATTTCTGAGTCCCAAAGGTCTCAAAGACACATGTCCATGATTGTACCCCTTTGCCACTCCAAATCTGATGCAGGCACTCTGAAAAGCCTAGTGTTCCTTCTCTCTCCAGTGTTTCAAACTGTTCAGCTTCTCCAAGTCTCTTTAAAAATTTTCAACAAATGCTGATGCCAAATCAGCTGTCCAAATCCCTGAATATCTCCAGGTATCAACTCACTCAAATAGGGGGCTTCCACCTTGCCTGGCCACTCAAGCTCCTTACCAGACTGCCATTCTCATGCCTCTCCTACCCAAAAGTCTCTGTCTCTGTTCTGGTCCTTTTATGTCCTTTTCTTGTCCCCCCCATCCCAAAAACCAGAGGTTTTCTGGTTTCCCCTTGTTTCCCCTCCCATCCTGAAAACCAGAGGCTACAATTTCCTCTCACACACCCACCTGGTGATTAATTTTCTTCCCTCCCCCCCCAACTGGGCCTTTAAACAAAAGACCAGGGACTGCTAGTTACACTTATTCATCAGGGCTGCTAAAGATTTGCAACGAAGTAAAAGAAGAAAGTACCCTCATTTGGCCTAGGCCATTCTCAACCTCTGAGTTTTACAGACACAGCTGAAGGCAGCAATGCATAAATTTTATGAAAAAACAACACTGCCCGTGGGGTCAGGACTTCAAGTCTACCTACTGGGTCCTTCCCTCTTTCCCTGGTCAGTCTCATTCCTAGAGGGGCTCATTCATTGCTGCCCCCATCATTGTGCACAGGTCATGGTCCATGATTTTTCTAGTATACCCCTTTACCAACACCTTCCTTCCCCTCCCTAGTCACCCTACCCAGCTCTTAGGATGAGACCTTCTATGTCAATGTGACTGTTCCACCATTGTGTCACCTCCTACACATGCTGGCTCTCAGAACTCTTCCTGGACACCCACCCCCCACTCCTTGTCCATGCCACTTCCACCTCACAAAGCAGACACAATAGCCTGGGGCACCGGTAGCCCCTCTATTGTCTCCCCCCACTCTCCAATACACATGAGCTTACACTACCCCCACTGTCTTTCCATCCAGGTCCCAGTACCCCACCTCCTCCTCCACCACCAACATCTCAATCCATCACCCGCAACCTCCTGTCCAAACAGCTGATCATGCCCATCCACTCCCCAGGCAATACCCCTAGTCTCTCATTCAAAAAGCTAGATGGTTTGTATGGCCTGTTCAGGACCTCAGGCTCATCAACAATGCTATCTTCCCAGTACACCCCATAGTTCCTAACTCCTACACCTTCCTTTGTAACTTTCCACATTCAACAACCCACTATACAGTCCTGGATCTAAAGGATGCCTTCTTCACTCTACCCATCCACCCTGACTCCTATTTTTTTCTTTGCATTATCATGGGAGGACCTGAGAGAGGTACCTCCCAGTAGCTTGCCTGGACAGTTCCTCCCCAGCGCTCCAGGGACAGTCCTCATTGCCTAGGCCAGACCCTGATTAGTGGCCTCTCTAAGTGGTGATCCCTATCTTCCTCCACCCACCAATATGAAGTGATCTGCTCCTCTGGAGCCCAGATCTATATTCCCCACCCAGGCCACAATCTTGCTTCTTGCCTTTCTGGCCAACAAGGATACCAGTGTCTCCAAAAAAGGGCAAAATTATCCAAAAGGAGGTCATACACCTGGAAATCCTCCTCACCCCCATCACACCCTACATTGCAAAGTGTATCTTGGTCTCTTCTTCAGCCCACAGACAAGGACCAGATTCTGTCTTCTTTGGGTTTTGTGGGCCTTTTCAAGCCTGGATACCTAATTTTGCTGTCCTAGCCCTTCTTTTATATGATGCTGCCCCCAGTGGTAGCTAGTGCTCTCTTGTCTCTGGGAAGCGCTCACATCTGTCTCTGCACTGAGCCTGCCCAGGCTCTCTCTCTCTCACCCTTTTATCCTCTGGACCACTGAAAACAAGGGAATGGCAGTTGGAGTTTGGGGTCAACTCCAAGGCCCAAGCTTCCCATCAGTGTCCTATTTTTCCAAACAGCTGAATGCCATGGTTAGGGGCTGGCAGCTTTGCTTCAGAGCACCAGATGACCCAGCCCTTCTAACTTGCCAGCCTTTAAACTAACAATAGAGCTTCCCCTGGAGGTCTTTTCCCCACAGACTTTCAGACCTGCTTTCTCATAGACACATTTCTCACCTCATTCTCTCGAAGTCACAGTTCTTCTTCCTCATCCTCTTCAAAAACCCTTTAACCACCTTCAGCCACTGTCGCCTCTCCAGCTGGCCTCACTCCTTCCCCCACGGGACATTATCCCACTCGTGCTTGAATCCTTTATCTTCCATTAAGAGCACTGAGTCTGAGATCAGACTCTCCTTTGCCCAACCCCAACCACTTATGGTATGTGGATGGCAGTTTCTTTCTGGACATTGCAGGTGACTACAAAGCCATGTGCAAAGTCATGGCCTCCTCAGCCACAATCAAAGTTAACCCTCTTCCTGAGGGATTTTCTTCACAGGAAGTTGAGCAGATTGCACCTGCTGAAAACACTCCACCCACATCCTCTTTAACCTTGGTGGTCTGGGTCTTATCTAGTCATTTCAACATTCCTGAGGATCATCAAACTTGAGGGAATCTCCACCTGGATTCATGTCTCCAGACTCAAACTGGCACCCCCAGAACAAGATTATCATGATCCCCTGACATCTGATAAGGATTCCTGCAAACCAACAGGTCATACTTTACTCTGTCTTACTATATGCACTTAACCTCATCCTTCTCTTTACAAGCCACCTGTGAAAACCTGTGCTCAGCCTAGGTTCCCAGATAATGGATGAATGGGGCCTTATTCTGGGCTCCTTCTTCTGACTGGTGACAGGCTGAACCAAACCAGTCTCAGTCTCTTCAATCCATACCTGCTGCTTTGTACTGAAACCAGCACTGGAAAGGAGGAAAAGCCTGTCTAATAATCCCTTTCACCATTCCCTACCCCACACTGGGACCCCTACTTCTGCTTCCTGTGTGACCAAACCAACACCTCTTTAGAAATCAGCACCACAATTTCAACAAAATTGGCTCCTTCTACTGAGAGACCCACTCATTCTTTTGATTCTAGGTCGAATGTTCCAGCCCTGCTTGATCAACACATTCGAGATCAGATCTCAGAGCCCAGCTGACAGAGCATCAACCAGCTTCTCCTTCACTGCTACCAACTGCTCATCTGGATTCTGGACCCTCACAACCTCCTCAAACTAAACCCTCCCCCTAGGCATGGAGTCCCACAAAACTATGACCTGTTAGCAGGGAGAAGCCAGAAAAGACTCCTTTGCCCTTATCCATAACAAAAGGTCAGATTGTAGTGCTGGGGGGAAGGATTCTGCCGTACATACAAGGAAAGAGGCCTCAAAGGTCCTTCATCACACCCACACCTCCAATAAGGTCCCATAAGGATCAGTCAGACTCCCTTTAAGTTCCAGGAGAACCAGATTTCACTAAAACTACCCCATCCGGGAGGGTCTGACAAGACCCAAGAGCACTTAACAGGCATAATGAGTAAAGTCCCTGAGAACATATCAGAGTTTCTCCCTCCCACATTTCCCAGACCCTTTTCCTTATAAAAGGGACTGGGCATGAGGAACAGGGGGCTATAAACTGGATTCATGCCCAGTCACTCTGCATTAAAATCTCTTTGTCTGCATTGCCTCAAGTGACAGACATGTTTCAGGCTACATCTCCTCTTCCAAACCTTACAATAAAAATTATGAAAAATAATTGAACGCCTATACATCATTGAAATTGCTCAGCAAACTAGGAATAAAGAGGAACTTCCTCAACTTGATTCCAAACTGAACTCCTGGTCGACTGAATGGACAGAAATGAGATGCTTTCCCTTTAAAGTTGATAAAAACTAAAAAGGTCCCCTCTCATGCACTTTAATCAGCATTCTACTAGAAGTCCTTATAGTTCATGAGTGAAATCAGTAAAGATATAAAAATTAGGGAAAAAGAAATCAAGTTGCTCTGGTCACAGTTGAGATGGTGGAATGGGTAGAAAATCCAGTTCCTCAGAACAGAAACCATGGCAATGTATGGATGGGTGGGATCACACTGCAGAGTAGCTTCTAGTGGAGAGTGTATGCTGTTGAAAGGAATTGGACCCCATGTTCTACCAGCTGAGACCCAGGAGAGCTGATGACGCAGTTCCATTGTAAGAATGAGTTGATTCAAGACCCATGAAGACATGTTGCTTCTTAGGAACACTTCTAGTTCCCAAATATCAGTTTTTAATCTGCTATCCCAGTTGACGTCAGTCAGAAAGCGGAAATTCTTTCTTTGTGGAGGGTCAACCACAATATAAGAGCAACACAGCAAGTTCTCTTCAGTTCTCCAGACAATTTCAAAGCTTCACAGCTTCAAAGTTAAGCCAAGTTATCAAAAACCAAATCCCCAAGTCCATTTACACAGGTCACAAGTTTCTCCAGCATGCTTCCCCAGGCTCCTCACCAGCCCAGGCTGGGAAGGAAAGCCCACAGAGGAAAGCCCTTCCCTGCCATCCTGACACACATGGCAGTAGCAGCTCTGAGGCCTACAACCTCTGCTTTTTCTCTGCTCTTCTCTATGCCGTTCTCTGTCTCAGTTTCTCCTCCTTAAATCGCTTCCCACTCTTCTCTCTTGAGAAGGCTTAACTTTCCTTCTCTAAGTCTCTGCCCACCAGGGCCCAATGGTTTCTATTTCAATGCACTATTACAACGCTGGGGGTCATGCCCCCCACAATTTCACCACAGCATCGCTATCGAGGGTACGGGGCAGACCTTGGGCCACATTGTGAGGGCCAGTGGAATGGGGAGACTGCTCTGTACCCCTGTGATTCTTCGCCATGTGATTGTGGTGAGCACATCTAATAGCTGATGAGGTTTATAAGTGTGGGCATGTTTAGATTTATCTCACTTAGGCAAAACTAAGTTTGTAGGAGTAAACAGGTATCTGCATTATTTTAATGCTTTCTTTTTTATCATGAGTTAGTGAAGGAGGTCTAAGAACACATTCACTCTATCTGCAAATGAGGAAATTACTATTTGGCTTTCCACAGCCTACCACAGACATTAAAGTTAAGATACTGCTCTTAGATCTTTAACACTTTTTATTTTGCTCCCACCTCAGATACCTGGAAACTGCTTCAGCCAGGTTTAGCTGAAGAGAATGAAATCACCACCTCTACCTCTTCAATCTGCCTCTGCTATGCGTGGTCTCTGAAAAAAATGTTCTGCATTTTTTTTGTTGTTGTTATTCTTTATAGCCTTGATCCCAGGGGCGCTCCGCTCCTTCTCCAGGAGGTCTTGGAGTCTCTGGACCCTTCCCATGGTCCCTGCAGGTAACTTCCAGTCACAGTCACGTCTCCATGTGACTCACTGCTCCTCCAAGTGGGAAATGCACATGGAAACGACAGGTCAATTAAACAGTGAACGATGAAGAATAAAGAATTGGGTTCAGGCAGTGGGACACGACCTTGCCCTCCTGTGTGACAGGGTTGCCTGCTTGGTCTGGTCCTGGGGGCATTCCTAAGGAGCTGAGCTTCTGTGTCTCCATTGCCTCAGGGAGTTTCCTGAGATGAAAGTAAATAGCCTAAATCCCAGGCTCTGGGTGTGCAGTGAGTCTGAGGGTTGGGTTCTGGGTTACACAGAACACTGGCTGAGTCTCCCTTGTCCATGAGTTTCTGTGGAGCTCCTGCCACCTGCCTGGTGCTTTCAGGGAGCCTGTATCTGGGATGCTACCACAGGCTGATCGAGGACAATGAGTTAAGCTGTTGCCTTTTACCCTGGTGCGGGGACAACTCATGCTGGTGTCAGTTTTGGACAGCTTTGACCATGGGGAGGGCGGCCCTCAGATCAGCAAGGGACATAGGGGCTGGGCGGGACTTGGGCTCCCAGGGAAGGTAAAAGGGGTTCCAGAGCAACAGCCCCTAGCTCCCTACTGGCAGCACCATGGCCTTCCTCTGCCTCCTCTCTGGTTTTGCCCTCCTTGGTGTCACCGCAGGTGAGTGTCACTGCCTGGGGACACTCCTTAGTCTGGAGGATGACCTAGGGAAGGCTTCTGAGCCCACAGTGAGTTCACATCAGGTCACTCTGGGGACTGAGGGTTGTGTTGGAGTGAGACCTGGAGTTGAACCCAAGGACTTTGAGTTGGGCCCACCTCTCCATACTCCCAGCCCCCAGATTCAGGGCAGAAAATTCACCTGACTTTGCAGGGGCTTTTCTGGGCTCTGAGCATCAGGGCTGTGCCAGGTATGGATCAGAACTATCTGGGCTTCAGGGGATAGAGCCCAGGAAGAAGCTCAGATATGGCCAGAGGATCAAGAAGGGGGTGGTCAGAAGTGATCCCTAAACATTCTTATAATGATAATTTGTAGTACGACACTGCTAAGTGGTTAGATTCCAAAACAAAACAGCACTAAGATAGCAGGTATCTAAACTCAGGATTCAGCCCATACCCCTTACCTCAGGTCTGTCCTAGGGATTTTCTTTGACACACCCAGGGTCAGAAACCTCTCTGTTCCCCCTGCTCTCCTGGAGAGGAGCCTCTGCTGAACCCCTGCCTGTCATTCTGGCCCCAGTCTCACATGTCCTGCTGTGTGATAAACCCAGAGCATTGGGTACTGTGAGGAAGGCTGCCTTCCTGGCTGTACCCACATGTTCCTCTTCAACCTGCTGCCACAGGTGTCAGAGTTCAAGCCCCCCCCCCAGGTCCCAGCTCCCCCACTCCTTGACTAGGAAGTGCTATGCAGGGTGAGCACCTCCAAGGTCTTTCTGTGGGATTTTCCTGGATGATAAAACCAGATGAGGAGGAGGTTGTATGTGGGAACACTGAGTTGAGGGAGTGATAACCATGTCCCTGTGCCCTGGTCAGGGGATAGCTGCTGCCTGGAGCCAGGCCTGGTAGGTGGGAGGGGTTCATCTGCCCCCCCCCTTCCTGTGGCTGAGTTGTTACCCCTGGGATCTGCTGAAGATCCCATGCACACTGGGGACCCTGTGTGTCCTCTTCATTCTAGATGGTGTCATCTCTGTTTTCTGTTGCCTTATATTCCCTTTCTGGCAGTTGCCAGAGTCACATCTCTTACATACTTGAGAAACTTCAATATTATGCAATCTGAGCTCCTGAAGTGCACACGGATCCAGAATTGCGTGTAGGAACTGGTCAAACTCCAGTGATCAAAAAGGGGGATAACCTGTGGCCTTAGGAGACTCTAGTTTTAATTTCCACCTCTATCCACACCAGACTCCTTGTCAAGCTTTGTCTGTAAGGGGAGCAGTGCTTGCTTCCCATTTCTTGGGGAAATTAGCATGGGAGAGTCTGGGGGTTTGTACTCCCCCAAAAGGAAGCTGGGGGTAGGGAAACCTGATGTCTCAGCCTGTGCCTGCTCTCTCAAGCAGGTGGACCTGGATGGAGATGCCTGTCCTTCTGCTTCCCTGGAAGATGACCAGGGATAGCAGGCAGGGTGGATGTCTTCAAATCTAGAGGCAGGGGTGCCAGGAGGAGGGAGTGTGCTCATGGGGCTATGCTGACTGAGGTTGCAGCCAGTTTCTGAAGACTGACTCACCTCAACTGCTTTCCCCCTCCCCCTTGTGACCCACAGGCCATGGGGAACTTGGTAGTCAGCCAGAGCTGAACATTATGTCCAGGATCATCAATGGGAAGGAAGCTTATCCTGGTTCCTGGCCCTGGCACATGGCACTGCTGGTGAGGACACTGCTCATGAGGGGGTCACACTGTGGTATAGGCTCTTCAGGGAGACAAACAATACCTACATGGTATGACTGGTGTCCTGTCAATGTTGACTCATCTGTCTTCCTACAGACTCTCCGTGGAAATCCCCGCTGTGGGGGCTCCCTGATCAACCACAGCTGGGTGATCACTGCTGCCCACTGCAATTTCACGTGAGGCCCAGCAGGGTTCTGGGGACAAGGGAGGGGAGTGGTCTATCCTCATACTTCCTAATCTACCTGCTCTCTCCAGGAGAGATTTCAGGGTTGTGGCCGGGCTCCATGATCTACGCTTACCTCATAACAGCCAGGAACTGAGGATTATCCAGGTACGCCAGACATTGCTGAGATGTCCTTGGAGGCAGATGAGGGCTTGAGGGCAGGGAGAGGGAGGAACCCCTTAGAACTCAACAGACACCAGCAGATGGGGCTCACTGTTTTCCTGATCCCCTTATTATTTGTCCCCGTAATAAGACGCCAGAATTCATCAGTCTGAACTCTTCCTCCTGCTTCTCACCCACAGGTCTTTAGGCACCCCATGTATAACCCCATCACTCTGCACAGTGACTCACCCTCCTGAAAGTGAGGCCAGAGGTTCATTACAACAGCAAAGTGGAACCACTTCACCTGCCCCATGTGAATGACCAGTTCCTCCCCGGGTCCTGGTGCAAAATTATGGGCTGGGGGTACATCCACACTAATGGTGAGTGGCCCCAACCTTGTTCCTGAGGACCTGATCCAGCATCGTGCAGGCAGAACAGCCAGGAGCACCCCTTTGCTTCCACTTTGTTTTATGAAAATGTGAGCGTCATGGCTGTGTCCATGTCTGTACTACACTGTCTGCGTGCAAACCTTCCCTAACGCATGGACACAAGATCGTGATGTCCTTGAGCTGCCAGTTCTGCAGACAGTGCTCCATGCAGCAACCCTTCCCCATTTAGCCACTGCTCCCTGTCCTTGGTGCCCCCAGCTCTGAATGTTGAGGTTACATCCACTCTGGCCTATCTGAGTGTCCAGATCCAGAGTGGGTTCAGGGCCCCAGAGTCCAGCTGGGTGTCCCCCTAACCCGAGGTGGGTCTGCTTGAGTGTGTTTCCAGCATGCTGAGTTCTTCCCAGTCTGGGGCTATAAGGGCAGTAGGGACAGGGGGCAGCAGGAGAGGGGAGCTCCTGTCACCCCAGCATGGGGTCTGCTCTCAAGAGGTCCCAGTGCCTGGAGAGGAAGACTCAATCCAGGTAACCTCCTCACCCAAGCTGGCAGACTCAGAACAGCCCTGGCCAAGCAGGCAGGGCTATGCCATGCTCTGTGTTAGAGCACAGGCTGGCTTTCCTGGCCTGGAGTCACAAGGACAGCGAGTTCTTGAGTTCTGAGGTCTATACCTGCAAGGCTATGATCCCGGATCCTGTGTTGCTGGAGGAAATGGGGGTTCAGGGATGAATGCTGTGGTATGCAAGGGTGGGTTAGGAGGTAAGGGTCCTGACCAGCTGGGTCTCTGTTTCCAGACACTGTGCACCCCAACAAGCTGCAGGAGGCCATGGTGACTATCATAGACAATGACATATGCAAGAACTACTGGAGGGATATTAACCTTGATGTCAAGTTCTGTGCTGGGCACAAAGGTGTCGCCTCCTACTGTGTACGTATGACCAGTCCCTCATGACTGCCTCACTGACTGGAGACTGACTCCTTGTCCCACACTGGGGCAGCCTTTTGCCTGATTTGTGTCCATGGAGGCAACACCAGCACTGACACCAGCTCCCTGGTAGTCTGTGCATAACTGGGGTGCTTCCTCAGATCTCTGTATTCCTGGGGAGACCCCCCTATATTGACTATTTCCAGCTGATGGACAGACACCAGTGAAGCTCTACCAGCACCAAAGCTAGTGTAGAGCTGGGCAGCCATTGAAATGGTTTCTCTGCCGAGCACAGGGTCTCCGGGCATTTCTCTGAAACACTTGATGAGTTCAATCAGTTTCCAGGGTTCTATCATGCAGATACTCTGCAGACAGGTCCCTTCTTCTCCAATAGGGAGACTCCGGTGGTTCCGTGGTCAGTGTGAAGGATGGAGCCTGGACCATGGCAGGCATCATATCCACTGGCCGTAAACTCAACCGCACCAACACACCTTTTGAGGCAACACGCATCACTGCATTCATACCCTGGATTGAGGAGATCCTGGCTAACAACTGACCCCTGACACTGCCATTGTGGCACCCTTCTCCCCAATAAAAGCCTCTGCAACAGAAGCCTCACTGCTTGTTGCCTGTGACCTGGGGCAGGTAGGCTGCAGTATCCTTGGCCACCACCAGGGGGAGGTGTGCATCCTCACTGTCCAGGGTAGGTGTGCACCCTCACTGTCCAGGCACCAGAGCCCAGTAACCATTGTTTCCCAGGGAGCTGAGGCCTCTGCATCTGGACCTCTCTGCTCAGGAGGCACCTGGGGTGGACTCCAGGACCATCTCCTGCAGCGTCACTTCTCAGCATGGTCTCTGCTTTCCTGGATAGCTGGTTGGTTCCTGGGTCATTGAGGAAGGCAGGAGTGCTCCAGGCAGGCCATGTAGTGTTCCTCCCAACAGGGTGGGCCCTGGGATCCAGAGACCCCCCCCCGCCCCAGGCAGGCTTGTCCCGCCCCACCTGGTCCAGCACCTTTCTCTGTTCTGAGCTCTACACCCCCACCCAGACCCTCTTTACAGACTCCACCCTCCCTGCTCTTCCCAGACCTGTACACAGCCAGCACTCTCTCCTGAGCAGCTGGGAACATCATCGCAAGCCACATGGCTGGCACTCCTGTCTCTCAGGTCTTGCAGGTTCTTTTCCTTCCTATGATGTTCTTTTTCCTTTAAAGGCACAGCTTAAGGCATTGATAATAACCTTTCCCAATGAAAACCTGTGGTTTCCCATCCCTACAGCTTCTAATTCACATCCTACATTTTTGTGTTGCTGATTTTCATGTACTTTTTATTTCATTCTATCTCCCAACTTCCCTTCCCATTTCCTCTCTTGTCATGATTTTTTTTTTTTTTTTTTGAGACTAGGTCTCGCTATTTTTGTCCATGGAACCACAGGCTCTCGTTGCTTGGGGTACTACAGAGTCAAGACATCCCCAGCCTCAGCTTCCCAGGTAGCTGGGATGACAGGCGCGCACTACCACACCCAGCTATTTTTTTGGAACTAGGTCTTGCTACGGGCCCCAGGCGGGACTCAAACCGCGATCCCTAGCCCCGGCCGCTTCATAGGCTGAAACTTACAAGCACGAGCCACTGTGCCCAGCCTTCTTGTTATGATTTAGTTGCAGTGTGTATAGCTTGTAAGTATCTCATCTTTTCCCATGTTTCTCCTTGTGTATTTTCTGACTGGTGTTCTCATCTGTGCTGTTCCTGCCCTCCACGTTCTCCTGAAGACTGTAATCTCCACCAGCAGCAGCCATCAGGAAACCAGAAACACAGCAAGGTTATTACTCATAGTCCTGAGGGTTGAGTGCAGCTCTGGGCTGTAAGGTGAGAGTGTGTGGGGTGGGGAGTTGCTCTGTGCCTCTAGGGTTCTGCTTTTCTTTAATGTGAGCTGATGTGATTTTTTCATTTTTATTTTTTACATACTTTTCATTCCACACTGAGAAAGTACATGGTCCAAAATTGGTGTTAAGTTCTAAGTCTATATAAATCTTTTCTGTATTTGCAATTCTGCTTACATTTTTTGCAAGAGACTTTAAAAAATAAAATGAATAAGAGAAAGAAAGGGAATTAGGCATTAGATCCCCATTTGGTGAATTTGTCTCCTCTTCAGTGCTATATATTCTGAAAGGTGATGTGGTGGGTGAACCCTGGGGAATACAAATATGTGAAATATATATATATAATATATATATATAATATATATATTATCTCTATATATATATAGATTATTAAAAATTGACAAGGACAGAATATTGCAATGTCAATAGAAAAAAGGGTAACCTATTAGGGGATACCAACCACACTATTCACAGACTTTTCAGCAGAAACATTACAAGCATGAAGGGCCTGGAAGGATATATTTGAGCTGAAAGACTTCTAACCCAGGATCCTTTCCCCAGTAAGATTAATAATTAAGGTAGTAGAAATTTTAAGGAACTTTACTGAAAAACAAAAAGTGGAAGAATGTTTCAATATCAAACTACATGTGAAAGAAATCTTAAAGATAGGGTGGGAGGCAATTATTAGAGCATAGTTAACTGGGAGAAGGGTTTCTGGAAGAAGATGTATAAATTCCTAAAAGTGAGAAGATTTGGGGAAAGAAGCAACTATGGTGTAGAAAAGAGCCTAATGAGAAATGGAAGTCACAAAAGCACAAAGGTGATCTAATTTTTAAATGCTCAGCTGCGTCCACAGGTTTAGAGTTTTCTCAGTCACAGTCCTCAGTATATATGAGCACCAGGGACTTAGAGACCCTTAGTTCCTTTTCATTATAGGTTAGTAAAGGGGGATTAAAAAACCCTAAGCCATTTTGCAGGTGCAAAAATTGATGTTGGGTTTATATGACATCCAACTGATATTATTAAACTTAACCAAATGGATCTTAAAGCTAGCCATCTGACCAAATATATTTTTTCAAGATGCCTCTTTTAGACCTTTAAAACTACTTTTCTTTTCCCATCATTAATGCCATTTTATTTCACAGATAACCATTTCATTGTGATATAAAAACCATCTAAGATTTTTCAAATATTCATTCTCAATATATTCTTTGGTACATTTTAGTTAAGTTGTAATAAGCTGTAACATCCTAGCTTTTAGTTTCTACAACTGAAGTCATTTCTATAGCTGTTATACTCTTCTGCCTGTGAGCTGGGTGGAATACAGATACACAGAAGTTTTCTGTGCTTTTAGGTGACAGGGCATCAACAAGTTTAGGTCCCTTTGAATAAAAAGCCATAGGCCATCCTATAAACTTAGTCATCTAGAAAGAATGACTGTAGGTATATTACGAATTTTTATTGTAAAACTTAGTAAACCTCAGTTGGATCAAAGAATTGGGCCACCGTGTAAACACTGATAAGTCCACAATTAAGTGCAACTCTAGCTTTCCTTTCTCATGTACTAGAATACCAGATCCACACAAGGATATAAGACAACCTAACCTTCATCAGGGTTTTCTGAGAAGTGGGAATATCTAACAAAGTTTTAGATGAACAAAAGAAGAAAAAATAATGATCCCAAGTCAATTCACATCCTGTCTCCATGGGAGAGATCATAGGCACCTGGCCCAGATGTCATCTGGATTCCTTACATAGGAAAGGGGAGAAGTGTGGGTGTGGGTTACTGGAGCCACAAACATATTTCTCCTCTGAAGGAAGAGATAAATGGATGAGTCTTGCCTGGAAAAGTTCTTTAGGGAGAGAGAGTCAGGTGAAAGAATTAAAATCAAATTTATTTTACTCAACTACACCTTCTGACTGAGTACTATACATCCCCTTTGGAAGTTAGACACATGGAAACATCAAAAGAGAGTGTTTACTCCCAACCTTACAACTTTAAAGCATGCATGCTTCAAAGTAGACGATTAAATTTTCATCTTGTTCTCATTTCTCAAAATTCTAGGTGGCAATGTCAAAATTTGAGTAGTATCTTATAGGCAGCTTTATAGTCAGCTTTCCTAATGGATTTTCATATAGTAACCCTTTGAAGGCAAATGCAAAGACAAATGCAGTATCAGAACTCTCTTGATTTTAAATTAAAATTCTGGCCATATATGTTCCTGTCTAACAATTATTTTATCAATAATTTTGAAGACTCCAAGGAGTTATATAAATTTAATTTGTAAATCATTTTTACTAACTCCTCCAGAGAAGAAAATAATCTTCAAGTTTGTACATGTGAGAAATGATCCTTTGGCTTCAAAGAAGGTGGGACAGAAAGTTTGAATTAGTTTCTCAAAAATCACATTTTCTTGTGTGGGATGCAGCAAAAGCAGTACTACGAGGAAAGTTCATAGCAATACAGGCCCAAACAACAAGAATTGAAACAGCCCAAAGAAATGCTCTAATCTCCCAACTTGAGGACTTAGAAAAAGAGCAACAAAAAAACCCAAAACCCAGCAGAAGACAAGAAATAACAAAAATAAAAGCGGAGATTAATGAAATAGAAA